>PITA01011258.1:0-45739 GCA_004023965.1 Spilogale gracilis | reverse complement strand
CCCCTGATCCGGGATGATCTCAGATCCTATCTTAATTTTATCTGCAAAGACCCTTCTTCCAAACACAGTCTGAAGGCCTGGGTGGGCATCTGTCTCGGGGGCCAGCACTCAGCACATTGGCAAAGGCTTGAAGTCACCTAAAGCCTGATGCCCAGGGACGGGGCTGGGAAGTTGCATGTAAGGGTCACCCGAAGATGGCTCGGGCCTGGTCTCGGGGAGTCCTGGGGGTGCCCGCTGAGGACCCACCCACAGAGCAACCCCATGCCTGCCTGCACGTAGTCCCTGAGCCCAGGTAAGCGGGGACTTCCAGGTGCGGGGACCACTGGTATCTCCATCCCTAAGGCTGAGTGACAGAAGGACCTCCAGGCTAAACAGGCAGGGCTCTTTCAGGCATAAGTTCTGATGTGAAGGTCCCATGGGCTTCCCTGCATCCATTGGGGGGGGGGGTGTCGGGACAGCCAATCGGAATGCAACCAGGCTCAAAGGAGAGGACAGCTCGCTCTTGGACACCCGTTCCCCAGACGGACCCCAGCCGACCTGGAGGCTGCAGGAGTTCTCGTTGCATGGAACTTCATCCCTGGGTTTGAGTGGCAAGACCTTCCTTACATGTCAGCGGGCTCTCTCTGCCTCTGTCTCTATCTCTCTGACTCTCTGTCTCTCTCTCTGTCTAGCTTTATCTCACAATCTCTCTGTTTCTGTCTCTTTCCATGTCTCTGTCACTCTCTCTCTCCACATCTCTGTCTCTCTCTGTCTCTACCCCTGTCTCTCTGTCTCTCTCCATGTCTCCATCTCTATCTTTGTCTCTCCATGTCTGTATCTCTGTTTCTGCATCTCTATGTCTCAGTTTCCCCCTCTATTTCTGACTCTGTCTCTCTCCTCCCCATCTCGTCCCCACTCTCCTCTCTCTCTGTCTCTGGGTCTCTCCCCCTCCCCTGATCTGTGACTTCCTGCTTCAAGGCAACGTCAGGTAAAATCACATAATGTTTGGACCGAGGACTAGATGCCCGCATTAGCAGGTGGGACGGTGGCGGTGGTGTCGGGCCCCGATGCAGAGTCGGCGCCCACTGCCCATTCCGTCCAGACTCCTCCAGCCCGCCCCACCTTGCATTCCGGGCCAGCTGCGGGAGTGAGCTCCCCGGGCTCTGGGGGCCCTCTTCCACCCAGAGCAGGGAGGTGTGGGATGTCGGCACGCTTGCAGACCCCGGGCAGGAATGCAGACTAAGGAGACCAATTTCACATACTTGATGGATCGTTACAGTAAAGGAAGTGAGGGCCTGAGACAAGGTGGCGGACCCGGGCCCGGGTGTGGAGGAGAGCCAACCTTGCACGCGTGTCCCCCGCGGGTCGATCTGGAACACCCTGCTGGCCAGCAGGGGCGGGAGCATTGGGGCCAGCGTGGAGACCCCCACCGGGATCTCGGGGTCCTCAACCGTCAGCCGGAGCGTCACGACCACACTTCCAGCCTGAAGAGAGACCACCTGCAGCCTCAGCCTCCCTCTCCTGCGCAGGCCGGACAGTGACGGCGGGAGGGAGTTTTCAACCTGGCCGAGAGGAGACAACAGCCGCTCAGAGCAGAGTTTCCATCCGCGTCTTCAAAACCAGCAGGCAGGGCCCGTGGGACCGACGGTCGGGGCACGGAATCTGTGCCCTTCACGACCGCGAGGAGGTGCCCAGCCGCCAGCTCTCGGGGCAAGCAGAGACGCCCCGGCTCCCCGCACCCCGGCCTGGGCCCCCCACCACGGAGCAGAAGATGCACTGTCCACTCTGCATGGCCCCCAAATTGGTGTGCAGGTAACATGTGTGCGAGACAGACTGAGGGGCTATTTGGAGCTGTGCCCCCATTACTGGCCGTATCCCCGGGGAAACGTGCGGGCAAGCAGGTGCTAGGGGGGAGGGGGGAGGCCGGCCTTGCCCCGCCCCGCCCCCACACCATGCCTGCACACGCCGGAGAATCACAGGCAGGTGACTGAGGAGAGACACCCTCCCTGTGTCTACCCACGGCCACACATCTCACAAGCAGAAGTGCTAACATCCCAAGTCTCCTTCCGGGACATTCATGATGAGAACAGCCTCCGGAGAGAGACAGAGCAAAGGGCAGATTGGCTCACGTTAGCCGCCATAAAGATAGGGTCTCTTTCTAGAGAAAGTTTAGGCAGGTTTGCCTTCGGCCCTTTATGAGACTCAGTTTCCCTGAGCTCGGGGTTCCTCGGCTGTGACGCAGACCCGCAGCGTGTGTGCCCTCCCCGGGCCCCTCCACGTCACCGCATGGGAACAGGCGTGTGATGCTCCCGTTACCGGCTCTGCTGTCGGGGGCGGGGAGTAAAGTCCTCAGTCTCTGACCCCAGCCCCACTCCAGAGGAACCGGCTAACTTCAGTTTGCAGAAGGATAAAATCTTAGACCATTCATGGTTCTCGGAGGTCTAGCAAGTTCCTTTGCTCTCTAACTGGCCTGTCACCCACAGGTAGACAGCATTGGCCACGGGCCTGGTCCTCCTGGGCTGCGTGCCACCGTCCCCCACTAGCCCCGAGGAGGAACGGAGGCCATGATCCCTGGTGAATGCCTCCCCAGCGAAGCCGCTGCAATGCACGGAGACAGAGAGACGCCCATGAGCCCGGAGGGAAGCCCCCAGGAAAGCCGGCTGCACCATTAAGTGCCATTTGAACCAGAACAGGTTTCCAAAGACGGTTGGCCCCCAACCCAGATTCAGTGCCGCATGGCGGGAAGCACGTGGGTAACCAGTGCGGGTCTGAGCGGGGCCGCACAGTCTCAGAGGAGGGGCCAGTGCGGGCGGGTGTCTCGCTCGGACGCCCCCACGGGGCACCATGTCAGCATTCTGGCTTTACCTCGCTGAGCAGCTGTCGAGAAAAGTCCCAGTACTCGGGGCCGCTGCGGCTGAGCAGTTCCTCCGTCGCGTTGCGGTTTAGGATCCTGATGATGACTTCGAAGACGCGGGCGTCTACAACAGCAAGAACACACAGCCAACATCCGTGACGCGCCCTCACAAGCTTCACTGTCCCTGTCCCCCAGAACGGCTCTTCTAGGGGATGCTTGTGATGTCCTCCATGACAGAAGGAGGCAGGAGTCCTGCACGGGGAGCCCCGGTGGGGGACACAGACGGAAGGGGTCTCCGGACACACGCACACTTCTAAGTCGGAGTGGGGACGGGTGGGACAGGAGCAGCTATCCCACTTCAGTGGGAACCGGGACTCAGCCACCACACATAGGGTCTGAAGGCCCCTCCTGGCAGCCATCACCCTGCCTTCCTGCCCCATTCACAGCATGCCCAGCCGCGTCCTCATGCCTGACCCCACTGAGGCCCCGGCACTCAGCAAGCAATGCGCCCCATTCACCCAGAACTTTCCAGGTGTGCGCACCAGAAGTCCTACGTGGGGAACCTACTCCTTCCCCGGCAAACTGCTGGGGGTAACCCCGTGAGGGAAGCACCTTCACTCGGACAGAAGCAAAGCTGGAAACTACGACATGTGGGACAGGGGACACGTGTCTCTTTCGTCCCTGAGAGTGAAACCCACATCCACAGCAGATCCTGCCATACCTCTGCTTCTCCGATGACCTAACAGCCCCCCCCCCCCCCCGCCCCTCGACGAGCAAGCTTGGGCTGGAGGCACACTCTATCACCGCTGTGTGCACGTGCCACGATGCGCCACGGAAACGTCACCAGGTTGTGTCCTGTGTGTTTCTAGCTCAGGGCCCCTCTGGACCATCGCCCACCTTCAGAGCAGCCGGAATCCCTGTGATATCGGCCTCAACCTGCCCACAACACGGAGGCTCGCGGCAGGGCCGCACCTACAGGAGCCCCGGGCTCTCGGCGAGGCTCTGCACACACCGTGGCCGTCACGCCCACCGTCTCCCCAGGCGGCCAGCTCCTAGCACAGTCAAATTAATTCGAAGGAGAGCCTTGAAAGTGAACCAAGCTCCTCAGAGGAACGCGGTGCCCACAAGAGGCATTTTTACAACACAGAGAAGGAAAAAAAAACCAAGGCTGGGGAGGGAAGAGGCTGGCATCTCAGGATTCTCCTGGAACTTTCCTGAGAGCATGGGTTGGTCAGTTCCCAGGGCACATCCTAGGCATGAAGTTGCTGCGTGCATTGTCCTGAGAGGAGCTGGGGACAGCGCCGGGGATGGGGCGCACTGGGGGGTGCCCTCGCTCCCGCATGACCGAGGGAACACAGTGTTCCCAGCACTCACTCCCCACAGCTCTCGGAAAGCAGAATGAGCACATGAGCTCCCTGCTCTGACATCGGAAGCCCTGTCTACTACGGTTTGCGCATTTCTTGGCTGGGGCTGGCGGGGAGCTCTCTGGGTAGAGGGCCATGTCCTCAAAGGCCCACTCCTCCATCCCTCACTCATTCACTGCTACGGTCGCTGGCCCTCGTCTCTACACGAGACAGACCCCACAGGGTCTCACATGCAGCAATTTCTGTGTACTGTCCCTGGACCAGCATGTCTGGGAGCCCAGTGTCCCCAGCCAGTGGGCGGCCTGGGACAGAGTTCCCACCTCCGGTGCTAGACCCGGCCCAGGCCTGCCCCAGCCAGGGACCAGCGGGGCCAGGCTGAGAGGGGGTCAGGGGGTAGGGCATGGTCATGGGGTGGGGTCACGGGGGGGCAAGGTCAGCCACCCGCAGAGCTCGCTCGGCCACACCGGCCCCCCCTCCCCGGGATGGAATCCCCGGTTCACACCTCTAACGTGTTTGTTTGGGCACTCTCAGACTGCTTTCTAAGTCCTTCTAACCAGAAGACGGGCTCCCTGCAGTCCCGCATCACCTCACTTGTGAGAGTGAGCCCCCCTGGACAGGAGGAGATGTAGGGGTGCGACGGGAGCCATGGAGACCGCAGACAGCCACCATGCCCATGCTCCGAGGACGCGGAGCCCCACAGCCCCGCCAGGAAGGGTGACACCAGGCCAGTGGCTGTCCTGCCCTGAGAATCGGGTGAAGGAGGATGTGACTCTCGGGGCCAATAGAACAAAGACGGGACCACAGACCGACAGCGGAGCACGCGAGTGCGCTTACCGGTCCTGACGGTCAGTGTGGCCGTGACATTGACCCCACACGCCTGGTAGCTGGTCTTCACCGTGTAGAGTTCTCCCGCCTCCAGCCCGGCCACCTGCAGGGTCCTCCCGGTGATCCTGGCGCTCCGGAGGAGCTCCTCCCCCTGGAAAACCCGCACGTGGAAAGGGCGATGTAGGGTAGAATTTAAACTCCAGGACACCAGAAAGCTGCTGCTGGTGACGTTGAGGGCCACGTAGTCTTGGATGGGAGGGCAGTCTGTGAAGCACGGAACGAGCGAGATCAGCAAACCAGAGCAAAATACGTCAGCGGGATCGTGGGGAACTAAGAACGAACACGTCTGCTCAGCAAGCGAGACCATCCGGGAGGTGAAGAGACGGGGAGAGTCCCAAAGCATACATCTGATGAGGGGCTGATATCCAAGATGGGTAAAGAACTCCTACAACCCAGTAGCAAAAAAACACAACAAACAACAAACCAAACCCATACACAATCCAATTAAAATACAAGCAAAGGATCCGAACAGATCTTTCTCCAAAGAAGACACCCGGATGGCCAACAGACTCACAAAAAGGTGCTCGCCATCCCTGGTCATCGGGGAAATGCAGATCAAAACCACAGTGAGATCTCACCTCACATGTATCTGAACAGCTAAAATCAAACCCGCGAGCGTTAAGGTGCTGGCAGGATGTGGACAGAGCCGAGCCCCCTGCGCTGTGGGTGGGAAGGCGATGCAGCCACCCCAGAAGCCGTGAGCCAGACCCGGGACCTGATGCTGTCTGGGTGATGCACGTCCCTACGTCCACAGGTCTGGGCCCTCTTTTCTTCTGGGCAACCTTGACCCACCGGGGATCCTGCCTTCCCGTGACCTCCCGGGCCAGCCTCTGCTTCTCTCTTCCCTCGGGCTCGTCAGCCTGACACCTGAAGCTTGGGAAGGTAGAAAGGCTGAGGATTCAAGCCAAGATTCTGAGCGCCCAGTTGTCAGGACCCTCCTGCCAGTGAGGAGCACTGGCCCGAGTGAACCCCAACGGCTGCTCCTCGCCAGCCCTGGCTGTCTCTCCCGCCGGCAGCCCTGCCCTCGCCAAGCCCAGGTGCAGGAGGTGTTTCTTCACAGAGCTGAGTAGCTGTTAGGTCCCAGCTGGGAAGGAGGCCGAGCTGGAGGGAGGGAGGGAGGGAGGGACGGAGGGTGATCTGGAATACGTTCCACTGATCCTGAAAACAGAGCGTGTTCCTGGAATTGCAGGCAGGAGTGGTGAGGGATTTTGGATGACTTTTGTTGTGTGCAAGCATCCAGCTGCCCTGTGTGTCATTAATAGGATGACTAATTTCACAAGAAAAGCAGCTGAGACTTGGGCTGTGTTTTCCACGGATCTGTACCTCTGACCCCTTCCAGCAGATTGCTCGTTTAGATCAGCCTCTAAATGGGAAACATATGCTTCTCCCCGGAGCAATTGGGATTCACTCTGAGGTTCAGAGCTGGAAACTACATTTGTCTTTTCTGCCTATTAGAAGTGAGGTCGAGGGTTGCGGCTTCTCGTGGTGATGTTTTGCTCCCGAGTGGCCCCTTGAAGGAATCTTGCAACCCGGGACGTGGAGTAGCACGGCACAGGGCGACTGGCAACGTTCCTAGCTGTAAATACAGTCTGATATTACAGCAGCTTGCTAGCCAGAGCATTTTCGAACACTGTATTCCAACCTTCTCTGCTCGCTGACGGGACGGCACTCTCCCCCAGAGGCCACAGTACAGGGGAGAAAGGATGGGCTGAGGGAAGTTTTGTGCAAATCTTCGTGGGCATATTTGTGCAAGGAGGGTGATGCCGATGTCTAGTCAGCCTCCAAACTCCAGAAGCACAACTGAGGAGGGTTTTGTTGCCAGTAGTGGGGCTGGCAGGTGCATTTCTTTAACACCCAGGGACCCTAGGAAGAGCCACCAATCCAGCATGCCTTTTCATTCATTGACAGTAAATATTGGTTGAGCGCCTACTGTTTGCCAAGTAGAGAGACGCATTCGCAGTGACCAGGAGAGAAGCCTCTTGCTCCGTGGAGCTTCATCTGCTGTGAGATGGAAGGTTCCAGAGGGAAAGGACTGACCCCGGACAGCCTGCACTCCTCGCATGGTGCTGGGGACCAGCCCACCTCCCAGCATCAGCTCATGGCCTCCGCCCCTGACCCACAGCAGAGCGGGAAGAGTCCAGAGGATAAGAACGCTGGTCAGGCTCTGCGTTGGCAAAGAAAAGCCCCACTGCTCTAGCGTGCTGGACTTAGGGGCATGGCCACTGGGCCACAGGCGTCCATCAGGCTGTCCCCGCAGGAGGCACCAGGGCAGCTCTGGACCCGAAACAGATAACCCAGAACCAGAGCAAGGCCCTCCCGCCAGACAGCGCTAGGAAGGATGGCCTCGGGCGGTGAGCAGGGACTGGGTTGTCTCTTAGAACCGACTTTGGGATCTTGTACCAACAATTACCTTCCTTTAACTGGCTTTTCTCTTCTGAAAATGAGCACAATACTGGCAGGTGCCTCCTGGAGGCCCTTCTAAGGGTTAAATGAGGTGAGACCATAAATCGCTTATTACAAAGCCTGGGGAGAGCTAAGTGCTAAGGGCTGTGTGACTGTTATGAACAAAGGGAGGATCCTCACTGTTCTGTCCCTTTCCATCGGGCTGTGAATTAAACAACTAATTCAAAGTCAATAACAACAATATGCTCCGTAACAATGTTAATGAAAGTTGCAGTTTTCATGGCAGAAAATTGCAAGCAAGCTAAATGCCCCCCCCACCCCCGAGCAGAACAGTGAAGAGCCTCCTATCGATGCTCTAGAAGATGATTACTGTGGTCCCCCTTATCTGCAGGGGAGGCCTCTCAAGGGGGCAGATACCTGAGCCGTGGAGAGCAACGTACCCTCTTCTAAGCTTTGCTTTCCTATATACATTCCTACGATAAAATTCAACTTATAAACCAGGCGCCGTAAGAGATTAGCCACAGTGATGAGAAATGAAAGGATAATTCTAACAATACACTGTAAAGGAAGGCAGATGAGCATGGTCTCTCTCCTCTCACTGCCCTGTATGTGCCCCTCTCGTGATGACAGGAGATGACAAAATGTCCATGTGATGAGGTGACGGGAGGGGAGATACACAGATGTTGTGAACTAGGGTTAGGCTACTGTTGACCTTTGGACTGTACGTTGACCTTCAGACCATACTGTTGACCTTCAGACCATACGGCCACAGTGGACCGTGGGTAAATGACCCCGTGGAAAGCGAAACTGCATATAAAGGGGACCACTCGATTGCTCAACCTTCAAAAATCCTAACGATGAAGGCGAGTTGGCTTCCCAGAAAACGTTACATGACAAAACGGTGATGAAGAAAGCAGGATACAAGATTGGATCAGTAGCAGGATTTCAAGAGCATGAACTATCAGGCAGGGAGCAGGCAGGAATAAACACGGGGTGCTGGGCCGCCAAAACAGGCCCTTACCTTTCTCTGTTGGTACAGGTGGTTGAAGTAATAAACCAAGTTCTGGAACAACCAAGCTTCCATGGCCCAAGGAGTGGGCTGTCTGTGTCTCAGAGAGAAGGTGCTGGGACACCACAAGGTGCAGCCCTGACCTGCAGCCTTCCCTCCTGCCCCACCACCCCATTGCCAGCCGCTGCTCCCAGGTGTCCTGCCCCAACCCCGTTAGAGTAGAATCGGCTGCTGCACATAAGAGGAAAGCCCGCGGGAGAGGGCTCGACCCCACAGGTGTACCCCTCATGTGGAGAACATCTACGGCAGCTCGGGCCCAGGCTCCTCCGTCTTCGCTCCTCCATCGCTAGGGTCTAACCTCCAGGTCACCGTGTGGCTCGGATGGTGAATAGGGCCTTGGCCATCATGGTGCCATGCCCACCCTGGTCTCAGCAGAGCCGGTACCCTTGCAGAGTCTTCCTGACCCCCGTGGCGACTTCCGCTCTATCTCATTGGCTAAGGAGAGTCCCGTGGGCCACCCTACCTGCAAAGGAGGTAGAGGAACATGGTCTTTGCAGAGGGGCACATCGCCATGTAAAACTCCCAGTTCTGTCACTAAGGAGGGAGAGATGGGATTCAGGGTCTGCCACGACCCCTCTGGTCTGTTCTCCGCCCACCACCTGAACACAGGTGCGTCAGGTCACCCCGTCCACCACTAGATGCCCTGCACGGCCCCTTCTTACTCAGAGGACAGTCCCCAAAAAGTTCTGCTTGCTCCTTGCCTGCACCAAAGCTGCAGAAACAGGAAGAGCGGGAGTCTCGCCAAGAAAAGGTCAAATCTGAATCTGAATCTATGGTACTTCTGTATTAGGGGTTCTTTTTTTAAATTTATTTAAATCCAATTAGCCAACTTATAGGACATCGTTAGTTTCAGAGGTAGAGGTCAGTCATTCATCCGTTGCGTATAACACCCTGCGCTCATCACATCACCTGCCCTCCTTAGTGCCCATCACCGAGTTAGGGGTTCTTGGCCTGGGTGGGGATCAGAGGCAGACGTCAGGGCTCCAAAAATATAGAGGAGGGAAAGAATCTTTATTTTCACTAGCATCTAACTAGAACATAGCCTTTCCTTCGGTTGTGACTTTGGTGCCCACAGAAACCACAGAAGTCTCGTCCCACAGGACAGTGTGGCCTCTCCGAGCATCACCTGTGCTCCTTGCTCCCAGGGCTGAACTGCGTGGTTTAATCAATGCTTGAAGACGTGCCTCGCTTATAACTCCATCTGGGCTCCCCAGAAGCAGGCGCTGAGACAAGGACTCTCAAGCAGTTGCTTCAGGAGATCTGGGCAGTAAGGGGGGACACAGGGAAAAGAAGGTGACAGGGAAGGGTCTCCCATGAGGATGGGGCCAGAGCAGGCAAGCGGACCTGGTTCTGTTAGGAATTTCTGGGATGTGATGCCACATGCCTGCTGCCTTCCATGAAGCCTTCAGAACAGCCAAGTCCAGCAGTGGATGGCTGACCGAAGGGATGAGAGGGAACAGCATGGCTTGGGACTTGATAACTGTGTCTTGGTGCGGTCAGTCTGCTCTGTCATCCCACAGATTTGACGCACTTGGGGACATTTTTGAAAGGCATCCATTGGCTTCATCGGATGTGCAGGGATCCTGGCACCAGTAGGGGAAGAGTTAACTGTAGTTTAGAAAATCCAGAGAATGGAAACAGGTATTGAGGACTCCTGGATGTCAACCGGCAGATCCCAGCTTACGGGAAACGCGGGGTCGTCCAGCAGTTACCAGGGGCAACAGTGAGGTGGAGGGAAACCTCCAGGCTGCAATCCAAACTACCGGAAAGTTATAATGGTGATGGGACAGGGAGACATTTCAACAGACTGGATGTTTGATGAGATTAAGGAACTGTGGTTTGGGGTTTTTAAGGGATGATATGATCTGGTATTTGGGTTTTTAAAAAAAATCTCTCTCTCATCTCCTAGAGATACGTCGTGGAGTGTGACAGATGGGGTGATACATTGAAGGAGATTCAGAATAACAAGGCTGGGGGCAGGCAGCAGAGGGGAACAGAGAAGGAGCAAGAAGGGTCCCCAGGGTCAGCGAATGTTCATCACACTCCTCTCCGGGCTTGTATTTGTCTACAAGTTCCCAGAAGAAAGACTTCAGAATCTCTGGGGCCTTATCACCTCTGTACAGGGTGGGACCTGCCTGGTCCTGCCCCAGTCCCCGACCCCTCTTCTGCACTCCATCCCCATCACCTCCTGGTTCTTGGACTCCATCAGGCACGCGCCCCTGCTGGGGCCTGACCTCACTCTGTGCATGAGTTTCCTGAAGCTGCCATAACAAATTAGCACAAATGTTGCGCTTAAAATAAGAGAAATTCACCGTTACTGCTCTGGAGGTCAGGAGTCAAAGATACAGGTGTGAGCCATGCTGTGCATGTTCCGGAGACTCTGGCAAAGAAGCCAGACCCTGCCTTCCATGGTTTCTGTGGCCACTGGTCCCTGTACCCTCAAAGCCATGTACAAAACTTGTGCCCCCTCCACTTCCCCTGACCGTCTCTTCTCCTGCCTCTGAGCCTCCTGCCTCCCTCTTATAAGGACCCTGTGGTGACATGGCCCCACAAATAATACACCATCAAGCCTCAGCTCAAGACTCTTAGCAAATCCCATCAGCAAACACCTTCTGCCATGAAAGGGACAGCCACAGGCCCTAGGTCAGCATGTGAGCAGCTTTGGAGTATGTTACCACAGTCCTGCCTTGTGGGCTCATTCCTGACTGCACTCTGGTCACTGCCCAAGCTCACCCTGTCCAGGGGCCTGCCTTGGCCACCATATCTGAGTTCACAGCCTGGGCCCCACCCCTCCCACCACTCTCCTTTGGTAGCCTAACCAGTGCCCCACATTTGGTATTGTCCACATCTGTGTCATCTTCCTCATTAAAAGAAAGCCAAGAGAGTGAGGGCTCTTGGACACCGAAGAATACATTAGAACAGTGCTTGGCACAGAGCAGACACTCATTAAAGTGTATTGTATATGCAATGGATGAATGAACGATGAATGGATGGATGAATGAATCGATGAATGGATGGATGGATGAATGAATGAACAAATGAATGGATGAATGAATGGTTGAATGAATGTATGAATGGGTGAATGGATGAATCAGTGGATGAATAGATGGATGGATGAATGAATGGATGGGTGGATGGAAGGAAGGAAGAAAGGAAGGAATAAATCAATGGATGGATGGATGGATGGTTGGATGAATAGATGGATGGATGGATGAATGGATGGGTGGATGGAAGGAAGGAAGGAATGAATCAATGAATGGATGGATGGATGGATGGATGGATGGATGGAAGGAAGGAAGGAATGAATCAATGGATGGATGGATGGATGGATGGATGGATGGATGGATGGATGAATAGGTGGATGAATGAATGGTTGAATGGATGGATGGATGAATGAATCAATGGATAGATGAGTAAATCAATGGATGGATGGATGGATGGAAGGATGAATGGATGGTTGGATGAATGGATGGATGGGTGAGTGGATGAATCAATGGATGAATTAATGGATGGGTGGATGATGGACAGATGAATGAATGGGTGGATGGAAGGAGGAAGGAAGGAAGGAAAGAAGGAAGGAATTTATGGATGGATAGATGGATGGATGGGTGGATGGATGGATGGATGGCTGAATGGATGGGTGGATGGAAGGAGGAAGGAAGAAAGGAAGGAATAAATCAATGGATGGATGAATGGATAGATGGATGGTTGGATGGATGAATCAATGGATGGATGAATGAACCAATGGATGGATGAGTAAATCAATGGATGGATGGATGAATGAATGACTGGTTGGATGGATGAAGGATAAACTGACCCTTGCTGCTCCCTCCATATAAGCTGGCTGTTCCAGCTGCTCATCTCCCACTCACCATCCTACAGATAGCCCTGCAGTCTGCGGGCTCCATGCCTGCCCTGAGCCACATACCAGAGCAGCTGCAAGTGACCATCATCCCAGTTGGGGGTGGCATGCAGAGAGGGGGAGAAGATGTTCCATGTGCAGCTTCCTGGAGGAGGGAATGCTGGGTCCCAGAGCTGCCAGAATTAGCCAGGTCTCTCCTGGGTCTCTCCCCACCAGCACACAAATGTGCTCTGGCATCTCTGGTCTTTTCAAAAGGCCCTTCTAAGAGTCCACGCCTCCTCCAAGTCTGCCCATCTCTCTGATCCTCTTCCAGGTACCCATCTGGGAAGGATGGTTCCTTCTGGACTGCTGGAGGCTCTTTCCTGCCATGTTTCCTGCCTTGCCCTGGCAATGTATCAGTGCCTCGTCCCACATGGAATCCGGGCCAACACCCCCTTTCCCCTCGAAGACCAGCACCAAATATCCAACTCGGTGAGACCCTGATTCCATCACCATCTCAACATAAACTACTATAACCAAAGACAGTGCTAATAACCCTAGCCATCCGCGACTCACCTGGGAATCACCACGTATTCATGGTTCAACCAGGATGTGGGCAAGCTGCCTTACCCCCTCTTCCTCTCCTGCATCAGATTAATGAGGAAGTCTCAAGGGCTTCTCTCCAACGAATACCTTGATTCCACCTCTCTACCCTGCCTTCCACCCCCCAGATTCCAGCACTCTGCTGACTGATGCCATAGCACTTTCAAAACGCAGCCCCTTCTTAGTAGAAGCCCCTTGAGGGCAAAAGTCACTTGCATACACCCAGCACCCGGTATACATCCGTCACGTCCCCTGACCTGCCTGGACCAGCACTAGAGCCTTGCTTATCGATGTCATCTAGGTTGACTCTGGTCACAGGGACAGTCCAGGTCACTCCTGTGGTCTCAGAGTAAGTACCGATCATGTCCCCTTCACTCTCAGAAGTGTTCTGATTTAAGCAATAATCTATACAGACATCTTCCTAGCATGCCATGCCCAGCAAGCATCTGGTGTGTTCTCTACTGAGTTTCCTGAGAGCAAAGGTTGTGACCTATTTGCATGTGTTTCTTTTATTTTTTTAAGATTTCATTTATTTATTTGAGAGAGAGAGCACAAACAGGGTAAATAAAGAGCAGGCAGCAGGAGAGGGAGAAGCAGGCTCCCTGCTGAGTGGAGAGCTGGACATGGGGCTTGATCCCAGGACCCCAGGATCACGACCTGAGCCAAAGGCAAATGTTAAACTAACACGTGTTTCTATGACCTGCATCCAGCACGGTGGACAGCCCATAACGGACGAGCACAAGATTAGCCCATTACGGGATCCAGTATGCTGGAAAGAACTAAGTGACGCTCCTCGGAACCCGAGCTGGTCATTCCCTCTCTGCAAGACCTGAGGGTCTCTGTGGCTTCTGGACCGGCTAGCCTGAGCAGATTCCCTCCGCCATGCCTCCCCCAGCTGGGAGGGCCCAGCCGCTCACCTCCACACGTGCGGTTCAGCTTCAGGGGAGCCGAGGCCAGTGGCTCGGGGTGACAGGTGCACTGGGATGAGCCCGCCATGTCCAAGCACAGCTCCCTCCTGGAGCAGGCACTGAGTTCCTCGATGAAGCATTCATCGACGTCTGGTGACAAGAGGAGTACGTGAGACACTTGTCCCAGCCCTAATCAGCTGATCATTCACATTAACCTCCAGAGGGCATCACATGGGCAGTGGTCTCAGGGTAGCTTGGAGCCCTGTCTTAAAGAGCCCCTGGGCCCGCCAGGTGCCTTCATCCACGCCGGTGGCCCACGACTCAGGTGTGTGGCACCCCCACTTCGCAATGCCGTATGCTGGGAGGGCTGCTGCCACCAGGGTCATGAAATGATGGGGTCTGAAAGGCCCACCCAGGAATAAACCTTGTGGATGGGCAGCTTTCCAGACAGGAAAGAGAACGGAGCCGCCCGTCGACGTTCAGAAGGGGCCTGCCTCTCCTCTAACAGGTGGACGGTCTGGCCGAACCCTGGCCTGCATGAGGCTGCTCACGGCCAGATAAAGCGACACAGAGCAAAGCCACGTCATGGTTTTATCTCAGACGGCAAGTCATCTGCAAACCACCACCCCTCTCACTTGGCCAAGATGGGTGACTGTTCGCCCTTTCCCAGTTGCGGCTTATCTTTGTGCTGGCGGTCCCCTCCTCTGGGACAAGATCTTGCTGAGACACCCAGCCTGAGCATTGCCCCGCTCTCTGAGAGGGTCCAACCTAGAACAAAGCCCCACTTCCTTAGCCTCTCCCCAAACTGTCCTCTAGTCAACTCCGTGACACCCCGTACGAGACGGCCCAGGCTCTCCTCCCGGAAATCCTCTACAGGTGCATCGCTACAGGTGCATCGCTACAGGTGCATTGCTACAGGTGCGTCCCCGGGGTCTCTGACGGGGTCAGAAATGACAAGAGAGCCCCTTCCCTCATGGGCACGACTCAGTCTGGTCTTCAAGAACATCTGTGGATTCTGAAGGGAATAAAATGCAGTCGCCGGAGCTTTCTCTGGGCTCCAGACCTGGGCATACCACTTCTGTGTGGCCTGAAGTGTCACGGAAGCCCCACCAGCAAGAGACGCCGTCCTCCCTCAGCCCAGAGCCCAGGTGTGGCTGCCTCCCACCAAGGACGAGAACGTCCCATGGAGCGCAGCCTTCCGCTCGCACTCTGCCCACGGCTGCTTTGAACACAAGGGCGGAGCTGAGCCTTCGAGACCGAGGCCATGGGGCCCACAGCCAAAACCCTGGACTGCGTGGCCTTTCCAGAAAAAGGTTGCCAGCCCTGACAAAGGTCCCCAACCTGCCCCCCGGCCCCGGCAGAAGACAACAACCAGGTGATTCCTTCTGGAAACAAGACCAGCTCTGTGAGGTTTACGAAGTTCAGTGCTGCGCAGTTGTACCTACTGGCCTCCCAGGGCCGAGGGCGTTCTTGGCGAAGGTGGGGAAGGGCAAGAGGGCAGGTGAGCGACCCAAGAACAGAACGGACGGCCGTGGCTTAGTTGTTCTGGGACATGAGTGCTTGAGTGGAAGGGGGACCCGGGGTAGGACAGTGTGGAGGGGACCCGGAGGGAGCGGGCCAACAGAAGGGCAATGTGGGTGGCTTGGTCGGTTAGGCATCTGACTCTCAGTTTCGGCTCAGGTCATGATCTCAGGGTCATAGGATCGAGCCCCGTTTTGGGCTCCGTGCTCAGCAGGGAGTCAGCTTAAAGAATCTCCCTCTCCCTCTGCCCCCCCAGCCCCGCTTGTGCTCTCTCTCTCTCTCAAATGAATAAATAAATCTTTAAAAAAGAAACCCTCTCAAAGCCTTCACCTTGGAGTTCAGAGTTTCAACTTGCTTTGGGCCAGAATGAGCTAAATACAGGTCAGACCTCCCCTCACCTGCCGATCGCTCTTCCTGCAGGCCACCCCCCCACCGCCACTGGACAAGAAGGGGGCGGAGGGAAAGCAACACCTTGCGTTTGGATGTCAATCACTTCATAGACGCGCTTCACGACCTCGTCCAGCATCGCGGAGACCCGGGCCACGGGCACCAGCCGCGGCAGGCCCAGCAGCAGCTGGGACACTGTGGTGGAGGCCTCCCCGTGGGCCGACTGCAGGTGGTGGACAGCGGGGCCCAGGGGCTGCAAGGCGCTGGTGACCTGGGAGGCCAGAGGCAGAGTGTCACTTGTGGACAGGCCCCCATCCGACAGACAGGGAGACTGAGGCCCCGGAGAAGGGCACCGATGTGCACACACACGCATGCGCTCACACACACACACACACGTGCACGCATGTGTGTGCCATTCTGCTCCATGGGAAAGACTCTCTGCGATGTGTCTCTATCTGTCATCATCCCCGGTAAAAGCCCTACAAACCAGATCGTAAGTACTTTTGCAGCACAGTTTTCATGGGTTGAATTGCAGTCCCTTCAAAACACCCTGGTGTTGGGGCGCCTGGGCACTCGGTCGTTAAGCGACTGCCTTCGGCTCAGGTCATGATCCTGGAGACCCAGGATCGAGCCCCACATCAGGCTCCCTGCTCGGTGGGAAGCCTGCTTCTCCCTCTCTCACTCCCCCTGCTTGTGTTCCCTCTCTGGCTGTGTTTCTCTCTGTCAAATAAATACATAAAATCTTAAAAACAAACAAGCAAACAAACAAAAAACACCCCGGTGTGGAAGTCCCGATCCCCAGACCTCAGAATGGGGCCTTTTTTGGAAATAGGGTCATTGTAGATGCCGTTCATTACGAGGAGGTCATTGGGGTGGGCCTCTGTCCGGTAAGACTCGTCTCCTTCCACAAAGAACTCCAGCCACGGACACAGACCCATGACTCCCAGGAACGAAGCCCAGGACAGACTCTTCCCTTGTAGCCCTCGGCAGGAGCAGCCCTGCCTGCACCCCGCTTCTAGACGAGTGGCCTCCAGAAAATGCAGGAGGAATGTGTGTGGTGTGAGCCCCCCCCCACAGCACTCTGTCACAGCCGCCCCAGGACCCCAGCCCATCCTCACTCTGAGGGAGACATGCAATCAGAAATAGGTTTGGGGGATGCCAGAGCCCGTCTCCCCCAGGGAGACCCAAAACCCCCTCCTCCCCGTGGGAGAGACACGGTTGGTCATGCAGGAGGCAGAAGAGGGTGCCCCCGGCTCTGACCTCATAGGAATCCCGGAGTCGGTGGAGCCCGTGGAAGACAGGACCCCTAGGAGGGAACGGTCTGCCTGGGGGAGCGACACCCGCCCGCATGAAGAGGAAAGCAGGAGACCCGGGACAATACAATTTAAAACATCAAGAACCACAACTCAGAGCCTACATTGTGGGCACCGCTGTGAGCTCCTACATGTACTATTTGAACCCCAGAGCCCCTGTCTCAAGCAGGAGGATGGCTATTCTGATTTCACGGAGGTATCTGAGGCCCAGAGAGGTGAAGCAACTTTCCCAAGGTCACCCAGCAATGAGCGGCCGTGTCGGGATTTGCGGGGCAGCCTTTAGAGTCGTGTTCTGACTGGCCGGTCGGGCAGCCCCAGCCTCTCAACAAGCCAGAAAGAGACAAAACCCCTTCCAGTTGGGACAGTTGAGGAGGCTCCCGTGGACGGCCCTGCGGAGCCGTGTTCACCTCGGGGGCTCTCCCCCGGGGCCAGTACGGCCACATCTAGAGACAGTTCTGGTTGTCACAGCAGGCTGTGTGGAGGCCGGGATCCTGGGGACGCCTTGTGCTGACAGGCAGCCCCCACAAGGAAGAGCTCCCCAACCCCAAACATGCCGAAGTGGAGGACGCGCAGCGAGAGGCCCCTGCCTGGCATGTTCCAGGAGGCCAGCTGAATTCCATGCAGTGGGGCCCTGGGGGAGGTTAGTAAGGGCACAGCTCTGGGGACTGGGCCGTCTGCACTGCAGAACCCTTTTACTGACACTAAAAGATGATGGGTTCTGCGCTCCGCATGGCGATGGGCTAGCTCACAATCCCACTGCCTCAGAACCTAATAAAGCCACATGCTGCCGTGGGTCCCATCTATTACACAGAAATCATACCTCTTGAAGGCTGGTTGGTTTTTTTTTAATTAAGAATTCATCTTCAGTTCAGAGTCAGCCACGTCGGGGTCACTCGTGGACCCTCCCCATGCCTCGACCCTCGAGTCCCACCCAGTGCCCCCGCCGGGTCAGCCCTGGGGGCCGGCGCCGTCCTCCCCACCTACCATGGAGTGCAGCAGCCTTATGTGGTCCAGGAGCCTGGGGTCCACCTCCTGGAGCTCCCTGAAGTCCATTTTCACCAAGACAGTCACCTGGTACCAGAAGGTCACGGGGCTTTCCGGAACTGCGCGGGGACACATTCAGTGAGTTCCAGGCCTGGGGCCAGCGGGGGTCCAGAGAGTCACCTAAGGGTATCTGACCCTGGGGGCAGTGTGCACCCTTCCCCCACCTGCCTCCCCTCCCTTCTCTGACATTATGTAACCCTACAAGCACTTTATTATTGCATGTAATGCACACCAGAGAATACTGTACATATTATATCTAATATGTGCTATAATGTATATAGTAGAGTGGTGTGATTGATACCTATTATATACAATATATTTTACATCGTGCATACTACGACTTTATATACACTAATGTATACTATGATGATGCTATAGCATTATAACATGTATCACATAGGATATATATACAATATTTTTATATATTTCCCTCGTTCTGAACCTTGACCAACCTCTTCTCCTGGGAGCAGCCCACGGTTGGGAGCAGAACTTTCCAGAACAGACAGGTGCGTACGGAGGGCCAGGCTGCTGACCGGCCAAGCGGGGCTCTTTGGGAACCCCGTAGCCACCCACTTTATGTCTCCCCATGATGACACAGCTTAGGGTCCAACAGGCACCACCCCGAGCCCCTGGGTTTCTCTGGCACCCTGGGGAGATCAGAGTCTCGGCTCTTCCAAGAATATCGTCCTTCCTTGGGGCCCCCATGACCTGTCCTCACCCTGAGATTTCAGTGGCCAGATTTGGACAAAGACACGGCCCAGGAGCGGAAGGTGCCCGTGCACACGGCTGCAGCCCACCCGCCCCGCCCTTCCCTTAGACCAGGGCTTCAACCCTACCTCGGGGGGCAGGAGCCATGCAGTGGCGGCCCCGGGATGAGGGGCAGCACTTCTGAAGTCCCGGGCAGTCTATGTCCAGCACGCACGGGGAGGCGGGTGCTTCCGGCCCCCCCACCGGGCAGACACCAGGCCTCGAGGCAAACTCCCCAGACCGATTCAGGGCTGTGGAGGGGGAGGAGTCATTAGCAAGCAGTGATGTTGGCCACAAACCCTAGCGTTCCTGACGCTGGATTCCACCTGCAGTTCCTGGAGACACGCAGCACAACCTGCTTAAGGGCCGCATCCTGGGCTGGGCATCGTCTCTCCACGTCCTGCCAAGCAAACATCCGGGGCTGTGTGCCCTGACTCTCATGTAGTCTAACCATCTTGCCTGGAAGGAGGACTGTGTGATCTGGGGCTCTGGGTGTCCCTTTATTTCTAGGACAGGTGCAGGGGCTCCATTCTCTCTTAGAGACCCCCTTACTGCTCTGTATCCTAATAGCTCACTGACTCATTCAGTACTTATTGAGCGCCTACTATATTCCAGGTACACACTAGGTGCCCAGCACCCAGCAGTGGTCCAGAAGCAAAGTCCTTGCCTCCAGGACACTTAGATTCCCATGGACAAGGCCAGTTTGCAGATAGACCTAGAGAAACAAGGCCCAGGAGGGGAGAAGACATGATGGGCTTTTGAAGAAAAGGGCTTTTGGGGACTGAGATGCAGCGAAACTAGCAGAGAATCCATGCGCTGAAGGGGACTGGCCGGGAGTCACAGCTGATGCTCAGAGTGGTGGAAAGTTCAGGAGCAGGGAGAAGAACCTGACCCTGGGGAAGCCGGGGTGCCACCCTCCAGGGGGCGGGGTGCTCTGCTGGGGCACTCCGGTGGCAGGACCCACAGCAGCGTGAGGGACCGCACACCCAGGGGGACAGCTGGGCTCAGGGCAGCAGGGGCGAAGGGAGCCCAGCAGCCGAGAGCTCGAGGAAGCTGAGGACAGCAGGGAGGGGTACAGGCGTCCGAGGAAGGGCCTACATGATCCGCTCCCTTCCCATTGCCCGTTCCACCAGTGAGGGCTCCAACTACCTTGGGTGTCAGATAAGAGCATATGGCTCTGCCCAGATTTCTCTGAAGTCTCACAGCCTACCGGACCTTTGGAAGTACCATCCCAGGCCCTCCAGACTCCAGGGAAAGCAGAAGAGGTGAGCAGGTGACCACGTTCTGCAAACATCCCAGGAGGCTGGGGACGATTAGCCCCTGGGAGACGCGTGGGGCCCCACGTGGAAGGGAAGCGGCAAGGGGTGCAGCCCCAGAGACAGCCCTCTGGGTCCCCCGGGGTGTCCCCTGACG
Organism: Spilogale gracilis; assembly: GCA_004023965.1. Lineage (NCBI taxonomy): Eukaryota > Metazoa > Chordata > Mammalia > Carnivora > Mephitidae > Spilogale > Spilogale gracilis. The sequence continues at coordinate 25,408 of PITA01011258.1, read as the reverse complement.
GTGTCTCAGCTCTTCCCACGGAGCCAGGCCAGCCACTACTGCGTGACCCACACCGTTGAGCGAGGGCTTGATGTTCAGCCTCAACTCCGTTTCCTGTCCATGCTGTCCGCGGCCCCCTCACCACTGCCCAGGCAGCCAGGAGCCTCTTCTGGCACTAAGCTCCTGGAGACGTTGCCATATTGCGGCTGGCTCTGGGGGCAGAGCGCCCGCGTGGTGGAAACGCCAGCATCTCTCAGGACCACCGCTTAAGGACTTCAAGGTCACGGCCTTCCCTCCCATCGTAAAACCAACAGAGCTAAGGAGACATGAGATGAGATGTAAGGTGGGCTCCCGGGACAGAAAAATGACATAGGGGAAAAGCGTAGAATCCCAAAAAAGCGTGCGGTTGAACTAACAGGGATGCGCGATGTTGGCCCCTTCGTTGGGGCAAATGCGCCATGGCAACGGAGGGCGCCACAAGCCGGAGCGCAGGGGAGAGGTGTGGGGACCGTCTACTATCTCTGCCACCCCTCTGTAAACCTGCGACTACTCTAAACTAAGAGGTTTATTTAAGCAAAATGAAAATACAGACCACTGAGAAAAACTGGCTTCCAAAACTGGTCACGAGATCCCAACATAAGTGATTTCAAGTTCAAGTTCGTCTTCACGCGCCGCTGCTGGCATCCCCCTCGGTACTTGGAGCCCTGCGGCTTACTGAGAGCCCAAGAGAACCAACAGTTCCAACTTGGTGGAAAGGCAAAAATCTGCTTCTCTTTTCACGAACTCAGCACAAACCATGGAACGGGGCTGCCCAGCGCCTGGCAACCCAAGGTCAGCCACGGGTCAGTGAGACGGCCCAGAGCTTTCCATGCGGACAGCGGAGCTGAACTCTTTCCCTGGGCTGGGAATCTGACGGGCTCACCATTCCCGCCCCACCTCCTTCCCCAGACGGGTCCTGATCACCAGCTCCGGGAGCCTCCTGGCCCCGTGGGGTCCCGGGCTCGCCGGCATGATGAGTCTGCGGAAACCGGGGCAGTCACTGCCGTGGGCAAGTGCTGGCTGAGGCGCTCCTGGGCATTCACCGTGAGTGGGTCACCCCACCGTGCGCCCCGGTGTTCGTACCGTATGGTACTCATCACGGCATTATTTACGATAACGGACAGTTGGAAGCACTTGGATGCTCAGGTAGGGGATTGTTTCATCCACGCTTCCGTAGCCATGCCTGTGACATAACGCCATGCGGTCCTTAAACCATGCTGCCTGTAATATCTATCAGCAAGAACCATGTTCCAGACGAATTGCTAAGTGAGAAAAACACAGTGCCAAGAATCCCGATCAGGGTGACCGGGAGTTTCTAAAACACCTGCCCCTGCATGGGGGCTGACGAGACTATCGACAGAGGTTGTGTGTGGGCAGCAGGCATATGGCTAATTTCTCCTTGTTCTTTTCTGTTTCCAGACTTTTCTGCCTGACTCATGTATTCACTTTTGTAATTGTGTTGATGATACATGGAAATAAAGTAAATGCACGACTTATCATTGTTTCCCCAATAGTGGACCTTTAAAAAAATGGAAAAAGTAGGGCGCCTGGGTGGCTCAGTTGGTTAAGCGACTGCCTTTGGCTCAGGTCATGATCCTGGAGACCTGGGATCAAGTCCCACATCGGGCTCCCTGCTCAGCGGGAGGCCTGCTTCTCCCTCTTTCACTCCCCCTGCTTGTGTTCTCTCTCTGGCTGTGTTTCTCTCTGTCAAATAAATAAAATCTTTGTAAAAAAAAATGGAAAAAGTCATCTATGTAGACTGCAGAGAAACCTCACATTTGTACTCATAGCTGCCTTCCCTTTCCAGAAGGGCGGTTACTGAGTGGGAGGGGGCAGAAGGCAGCCAGTCCGTGGGTTCGCAGATGCCAGGGGGTGAGACTCCTAGCTGAGAAAACCTGCTGGGGAGAAGCAACGCACCCCCCACTCGGAGGGAAGTGTGCCGCCCGCCCTCCTGTCCTCCCCTACCTATCGCGGGAGCTGGCCCCTGTCTCCTGTGCAAAGCAGGCAGTGGGCGCTGGGGGGCCTGTAGAGACACTTGTCACTTCCTGGTGTCACCCACACCTGCCAACGAGCTTTGATCAGAGGAGCCAAGCACAGAGTGAGGAGGGCGGTGCTGCCCCACACCAGGCCCCGTGGCAGCTGCGGTGTCACACCGGGCCCTGGCACCGGGCAGGGGCCTTCCTGGGGAAGAGGCCCAAGCTCCGGGCCCTGCCCCTCCCACCCCTGCCGTGGCCCGCTTCCTCCAGTGCCACAAACTGAATCTGAGACCCAGCGCAAGTCTGTGCCACCTTGGGCAAGGTCATGCTGCCCCCTCCCCCTATCCGTGACCCCCCTCTGCACGGGGTGGGGGGGGCTTAGATGCTCCAGGGGCTCCTCTGGGTGGGGGCCTCACAGCAGCAGCGAGCAGGTGGGGAGAGAGGGGCCATCACAGGTGTAAACGGGCAGGACAGTGCCAGACCTACTTTCGACCCCTGGGTCCTGACCCCCCACACCAAGGTGCCGCGGCCTGAGCCCTCCCCAACCCGGGGACCCCCGCCACCCTCAGGAAGAGAGTGCCCCCAGCAGCCCTTCCTTGATGCACGTGGCCCTTGCAGACAGGGAAATTGGAAAGTGGGCCAGTGTCCTCACAGGAAGGACCCCAGGGGACAGCCCCCTCCCACCAGGGCCCCCTCGGGGAACCAGTGGGGACACGGAGCTGGCCATGGGCTGTGGGCCCTGAGGTTTTCACTGCTGGTGGTGGCCTTGGAGATGGTGATGTTGCTTTATCACTCCTCCCTGTGTGTGGCCCTCAGTGGGACACGTCAGCCATCTCTGTCCTCTGTGAGGTGGGCTTCGGGGGCCTGAGAAAGTCATGCTCGGGAGGACTCATGTGCCAAGCCCGCACAGCCCCCTGCAGGGCCCCCGCACCAACTGTATCCTGTAGCCGCTGGGTGGGGAGGGGACCTGAGGGCGTGCAGCCTCCTGGCCTCGGGGCCCCTCGGGACGGGTCAAGTGGGATGCTCCTCCTGGATCCCTGGATGGAGGCTTGCTGCACTCTGGAGGAGGCAGCCTTCATTTCTAGGGGTGGCCCCTGGAAACTCAACGGGGCCACACCCTTCCCACTTCCCCTCTGTGACAGGGCGGGGGCAGGGAGACCTTCGGGAGGCTCAGAGACTCATTTTACATCTGGTATTGACTCAAATTCAACCACCACCGCCACCACCCACACCCACACACAGGCACTCTTTCCCTTGGAAGAGGTCTTCTGGAAAGTTCTGTCCATTTGCAAGAGGCTGAGCCCCGAATGCTGCAAAGCCCAACACGCCCCACCCCTCGCCAGGGCCTCACACACCGGCCTGGGCACAGCCACACTGGTCTCCCGGGCAACTGCCTCAAGCATCTTCCAAACAGCCTTGAGGAAGGAAGAGGACTCGGGGCCCCTGGGCAATTGGGGGCGGGGGGCGCCCATGGGACCTCTCCCTCTCTTTCACACATGGGGGCCCAGGTTAGGATTTTGGTTAAAGGAAGCATCCCACTACTGCTTCTAAAAAGAAAAGAGCTCCACCACTATAGAAGAGTTTGCAGTGCCGGTTCTCAGACTCCACTACCTGTTCACATTGCTCGAGATCTTTTAAAAAATCCCTAATGCCCCAGCTTTGCCCCAGACCAATCAATCCATCACCTTCTCTGAGGACCACATCCACACGTTCGCGTTTTTAAAGCTGCCCAGAGGTCTTTGGTGTGCAGCCAAGCCTGAGAGCCACTGCTCCAAGATGGGGGTTCTCAAAGGGAGGGGTCCCCAGAGCCTCAGGGCCAGCTGGGAACTTGCCCTCCACCCCGATCCACTGGTTCCGAGGTCTGGGGCTGGGCTGGTGATCAGCACTTGGACAAGCCCTCTGGAGGATCCTGCCGCACGCTCTAGCCGGAGAATCATTGCTCCCCAAGGGCTAAGGGGTGCAACAGTGCCGGTCCCGAGTGTCATCAGGGGTCCCAGGGCCCCCCGCCCACCGGCCACCACAGACTCACGCAGGACGCAGTAGAGACCCAGCTGCTCATAACCCGCACAGCAGTCGGTCACGTTCCTGGCCTCGCGGACCTTCACGGTCAGGTACTGGGTTCTGTAAACCATCTTGGGGCATCTCCTCCATGGGATCCATCCGCCACAGGGAGCGTAGGTCACGTGCAAGGCCTGGACAGCCTCAACCTTCTGGACGTTTCGGATCACGCTGGAGTTGCACAGCTGGAAACTCAGCAAGGAAAGGCCTTTCTCTGCAAGGGAGTGGGAGAAGGGACAGACAAAACAAGGAAGAAGAAAATACCAGAATCAAATCAAGAGAAAGGGTCTGAGCCAGTCCTCCAGTTCTGCAAGAGCAAGGGAGACAAGACCCCCCTCACCAGCGGCTCCCCCTCACCCAGACTCTGCCCACCAGCCCGCTGAGAGGTCAGCAATCATGTGAACTTGGAGGAGTCATGGGTAAACAGGGAACTACGTGCTCAGAAGTCCCCTCTGCAGAGCCTGGAGCTGCTCCCCTCCCCGCCCCGGGGCTCATCCTTGCTTCCCGCGGCCCAGGGGCTGATGGTACAGCACAGATAAGGCAGCAGGTGAGGATGTGCCGCAGTAGGGTGCCTAGTGTCCTTACAGGAGGGGAAATCTGGAGACACAGAGACAGACAGGCACGCGGGGAGGGCCCCATGGGAAGAGACAGGCTGAGATCCGAGAGATGCCTCCACGAAGCAAGAGCGGCCAGATTGCCAGCAGACCCCCAGGAGCTGGGGGAGAGGACGGAGCAGATTCTCCGTCACAGTTTCCGGAGAAACCTGCCCTGCCTCCATCTCAGACTTCCAGGCTCCAGAGCTGGGAGGAGACAAATCTCTGCTCTCAAAGCCCAGTCAGTGGTGCTGAGTCATGGCAGCCCCAGGGAACCCCCAGGGAACCCTAGGGAACCCCCAGGGAACTCAGGCTTCCCTGCAGCCTGGGACTCCACGAACTCATGGGCTCCCAGCGTAGGAAGAACGGATGGCATGACTGTCCTTTACACCATCAGACGCGCATCCTCTGAGCTCTAGGCTTTATGAAACTATGTCATCCCGGGGAAAGTGTTCCATACTAGAGTGTGTACCCCGAGTGGGAAGCTGGGCTTCTGGAAGGATAAGAAATCATCTGCATTGCCAAGGCCAGGACGGCACCCGAAAGATCCCCCTCGGCTTCACAGCCTCCCACAAGTGTGCAGAGAGCGAGACTCTGGGGGCTGGTGATCCCAGGGGAGAAGTGGGGATGGGCCAGCCCTCCAGCCCAGGCTGACAGGGGGGACCTGCAGCCTTACCCAGCGCCCAAAGCAAGCCCACTCCGGAGCCACGTGAGTCACGTGGCCACCTCCCTGCTCAGCTCTGTGGGAGGCAGATGCTCTGGGAAAGGAGAATGGCTGCTTCCCCTCCTCACCTAAGGGGTGCTGCAGTGAGGAATGGGGGGCCCTCATACTCGGGGGGGGCAGGTAACTGGTCCAGAGCTTGGATATCACCTGGGGGAGGGGGCTGGAGAAGTGGCCTCGGTGATCATGACCCCTCACTGCGTGACTATGGGACAGTGCGGGACAAGACAAAGCCCGAGGCTTCCTGCATCGAGAACTTAGGAAGGGGCTTTAGATTTAGTTCTGCATCTTAACCTAAGAGGACACACTAACCACTAATGAAGGTTACATTTCCCGGCCCCTGGGGAGCCGCTGTCTCCATCATGGCAAGGTCCCAGCCGAGGGTCAGCAGAGGCGTCCTTCCCACAAAAGTGCATGCATGCACACACAGACATGCGCGTGCGCACACGGACACACGGACCTCCCCGAAACCGTGTTGGGACCTGTGTGTTTTGTTCTAATTTTTGCATTCCTGCAGAGGCCGCCAGGTCGCCTCCAAGCCTGGCTTCTAGGCAGAGCCCAGAGAGGACCCCTTACAGCAGATGCTCCCTTCCTGGGGATCCTCGCACAGAGCCCACAGCATGGGAGTCGGGGCTCCCGGGTTCCGGTCTCCGAGGCGGGAGACAATGCTAAGGAGGAAGGTGGTCCTGGGGTCAGAAGAGCCACATTCACACCAGCCTCCCATTTACCAGCTTTGCCATTCTGAGCGTGTTTCACACCCTCCAGGCGACCCCGTCTTGCCATCTGTCAATGCGAACTACGTCCTGGAATTAAGTAAAGGAAACTCTGCCTGGAAAGGCCCTATGGGCACTAAGGGCAGGAAGCCGGGGAACGCGGACACCGCCCGGAGCCTCTGCTCCCCGTGTCCCCACAGGCACAGCGAGGGGTTCGAGGGGAGCCTCCTGACTGCTCCAGCTTCTCGAAGCTGTGTGGGTTACACGGTACCCATCCGGCAGGGAAAATCGAGGGAAAGAAATCACAACCTAAAATTCTGCTTGCAGGGGCAAAACACTCGAAGCCAGTGCTAAATTGAAACTGACTGTAGAAACAGAGTGGGATTTGTGTGAATTCCCAATGGAGTGAGACAGAGTTCAAAGGGAAATGATTGTAAAGGCCTACAGTCTCAGGTCTCTGCGGTCTGGGCCTTCAGAAACCCGACGGCTCTCAGCAGGGACCTGGCAAAGGGGCCTGGGCAGGTGCCTCGCGGGGTCCCTCACCGCCCTGTTGGCCACTTTGCACCTTCATGTACCAAGGAGGACACTGGGGCTGGGACCCTCCCTTGGGGTCCACTGCATCATCCCGAGTCTGCCCGACAGGGGAAGGAGGGTCGAGCCAGGGACAACGGCAAGGGTCATCCTGGTGGCAATTCAGCCCACAGCCGGCTCTAGGGACTGGGGAGAGTGCCTCCCCGCTCTGGGTCTCCCTCCCCTTGCTCACAAGTAGGGGACTCCAACACTCCGAGACTCGAGACCTGCAAGACTGATTCTGAGTCTCGAGGAACTCACTACTCAGCGTGGCCCGGACCGGCGGCAGAAATGCAGAGTTCCAGGGCCACCCCAGATCCACTGACTCGAAATCTGCCTTTGAACTGCCCCGACCGCCCCCCACCCCAACTCGGAGGCACATGCACGCTATCTCTTCTGTGTTACCAGAAAGTTCGACAAGACAGAAGCGATGTCACCTCCCAAAGCATAGGCATGTCTGCAGGGCCACCGTCCCCACGAGACCTGCTCCCCACGAATCCCCACTCCTCCGGCCGGCATCACCCACGCCGAGCTCCGAGCCCCCACCTGTGAAGCCGCTGGCCTGGCTCGGGCCCACCGCGCTGACCAGAGCCAGCAGGACAACCCGCAGCGTCCTGAGCATCGTCAGCCGAGGTAGCACGGCTCTGGGCCTCCCCTGAGCAGCCACACCGAGGGGCCTGGAGAAAGGGCCCTTCTGTTCCCGGCGCCGTGGCAATGGCTTCAGGGTGTGCTCCGAGGCAACAGCCCCTTATGCCTGCTTGCCGCCACCACGGCCCAGTCCCTGGGGGAGGCCGCGGGGCTCAGCCCATTCTGCTCCAGACAGATGGCGTCTTTCAGGAAAGGTGAGCGCCCGACCAGCAGACGGCATCGCTAAGTCCCATCTCCCTGTTACGCAGAAAACCCGTTTCAGACCCAAATCTGAGTCTGTCCATCAAGTACAAAGTATTCTCTTTCCTTATCGTCGAAAACTGGCAGGAGAAAACAGCACCACATCAAAGTGGGTTCAAGAAAGCATCCTTCAGCTGCTGGGACAGTACAGATCAAAGGCTTCAAAATGTCCCTACCCCGCCTGCCCGCGACCTCCTCCTGGGGACCCGGCCCCTTTGCTCGTCAGCATCCAACACGGGGAACGCCGAAGAGAGTCAGCGCAGGAGAATGGGAGCATAAAGCATTACAGAGTCTCTGATGGGGCGCCGTGCAGAGGGGGTGACAATATGGCACGGTCCCTCGTACATGTTCGTCTCCATGAGTGATGAGTCTGTGTGCTTCCGTGGACGTGGGCACCATCCAGAGACAGCCGCGGGAATAAAGGGAGCCCGTGCGGTGATGGGGTGACGAGCCCTCTGATGTCAGTGGCCCGCATGTCACAGGTGACACGGATTTGTACATCTCTAGGTGGTGGCACCTCCCCGACCCTCTGCTGGGTCATATTTTCACGGCTCGGTTCTCAAAGCTGGAACATAGTTCTACCATGAGATGAAGATGTCAGTTAATTCTACTAAGAAGACTTCCAAATAAAATGACAAAGATCCAGCATGGCTGCAGGGTTAGAGTTAACTCTTTGTGCTCCGAATGCAAACAGTTCTTCCAGAAGGGACCTCCAGCGGCATTCCTGCACCCACCTTGCTACATCTTTTATCCCTCGTAGAGTGACCTATAGGTTGATTAATGTCTGCATTTGCATGGCTAGTGGTTAAAGGACAGATGCCAGGACAAGAGGGGAAAAACAAGGGGCTGCAAATACTCACGCAGCTGAGGAGCTCAGCACGAGGCTCTTGGAGAGTGCATAGTGCAGGACTGACTTACAAACTGTGCTCTGATTAAAAAAACAAAACAAAACAAGTTTCAATAAAAGAAGAATGCATTTTAAAGCTATAACATAATGTTCAAGAAAATTGCCTTTGATTAACACCAACAATAAATAGGAAAGTATTGTAATTTAGGTCAGCCTGAACATTTAAAAATACGAGATGAATTTGTATTGCAACTTTCTATTACATTATTTCTTAGAACTGTTGTGATCATAATGCATGAATGCTTCTATAAAGTATGAAGGTGCGATTAAGGATAATATTACATTCAACTGAGATCAGTTCTGTGCTCTTCTCTCATCTTTAGGAGCACTCTTGTAAACAGTCCCCTTGTCCCCATTGCTCAGATGAAGAAACTGAGTGTCAGAGAGGCTGCGCAGCCAGTGACAAGGAGATTCGATCCTGAAGCCCAGATTCTTTGTACTCACTCCATCCCGCCATCCGGTCACAGTTCCAACCAAGAGAACATCTAGCCAGATGCACAAGGGGCAGAGTGAGGTCCGGACATCTCTCCAGCGGAGTGCGTCATGTTAATTTCGAATTGTCTGTAGAACATTGTCATAGGATGTTTTCCCTTTATATTAAAACTCACATGATTTAAAAAACAAACTCTCAAAATTGACCATCTGTTTGTGGCTTGGTCTTCCCTCCACCGCCTTTCCTTACAAACACACAAAGAAAACCATGTGTGTTATTTCAACTTCATCCACAATGAGGTCTTTGCCTCCAGTTCTTATTTATGCATATTTTTCTGTATGAGAGCCGCAGGGTTTTTCCACATGTTTCTTCTGCATGTAAACAGTCCGAGGAGAAAATAACCCTGCACCGCGATATGGCGGGGAGAGAGACGGCCCTCCAGGGTTTCAAGTGCGTCACTTACAAGAAGTGTCCGGTCGCGTGTCCGTCTGGCAAAGAGCCCCCCAGGCTCCCTCTCCTTGCGCAGGGTCTCCGTGCAGAAACCCCAGTGCCTTGCCCACCCCGGTCTCCAAGAGGCAGGGATCTGGGGGCAGCTGCACGGTGCCCTGGTGCTCATTCATACACACTCGCTCACTCGCGTGTGCGCACAAACACAAACATTCGTTCTCCTATGTGCACACTCACTCACATGCATCCACACTCACACTCGGTGTGCAGGCACAGTGCAGATGTTCACGCACTTATGCACATTCTTCCTGCATGTGTGCACGCACACGTGTTCACAGCTCACCACTCAATGTGTGCTGCTATAGACACGCCCGGCCGCTTGCACGCTCACACACTCGTGTGTGTATGCATACACATGCACAAGCACACAGGATGAGACTGCGCTTCCTGTCCCGGAGCGTGTCTCCAAGGACGTGAGCCACATCTCTGCTGTCAGTGATGGTGCGGCTGCTGGGCTCTGTCCACCTGCAGGACGACGGTGAATGAGCTGACCTCAGAAGGGCTCTGTGGCCCCACTCACCGCAGACCCCCCGCAAAACTGTATCTGTCTTTACCCTACAGACCCAGACATATGTGCCCCAGCACTGTCCTGGGACATGGTGATTGTGTCCCAAGGGACAGATGTGAGCGGCCATAGCAGAGGGGCTCACGACAGTGGTCTAGGGCAGGGACGACACCTGCGGCATCACTCACTGCTCACAGCCCCTTCCTGGAATCCTGCTCAGTGTGCAACCTTGGTAATGACCATCTAGCAGGTGAGCAGGCCAGGAGAGGTGTGTGGTTCCCTGCCTTATCTGGCCTGAGGTTGGGCGGCCGGGGGCAGGGAGAGGCACCGGTGGCAGGGCTGTCCTGGGGGCGTGGGGACCCGCGGTGAGACCTTTGCCCGGGGTCCCATCTGCAGGGAGGTGAGGGTCTCTCCCCTTGGCTCTTCGTCATCCCGGACCCACACAGGTGTGCACATTTTTTATCCTTGTCTTTTCTTCCTTTTATGTTTAGCTTTGCAAACCCTCAACATCATAAAATCACGGCACAGACAATTTTGGGGCCCTTTCTCCACATTCCACTTTGGTAACTGCAGCCTCCTTGTTTTCCCAGCAGCCAGATGGCTTATCATCAGGGCAACTCTGGGCGTCAGCTTCCCCACCTATAGAACGGGAGTAACTGTGCCTTCTGATCTCGTCGTGCATGAACGCCTCCTGATTTTGTGAGTACCAATGTATGGGAAACCAGGGTATGGAAAAAGAGGCACAGATACTGAAGGTCTGAAATCCAGGAGAGGCAAGGATGGAGTTTCCGCAGCCTCCAGACCCAGGCAAAGCCAACGTTTCAGTTTGAGTCCAAAGGCAGGAGAAACCAATGTCTCAATCCAAATGTAGTCAGGCAGGAGAAAGTCTCGCTTCTGCTGGTCAAGCCTTCAACTGATTAGGTGAGGCCCACCTCCATGGGGAGGAACCACCCAGCTTTACTCTTTAAGGAATGCCAGCATCCACTGCCAACCAGGAAAGGGGTTCAGAATCTCTGGGAGAGGAAGGGGACCCCCTTTCTTGAAGGTGCTGGGGGAATTTCAAGGGGCAGCAGAATGGACAATCCCTGACCAGTCCAGACTCTGGACAGTTTGCTAATGAGGAGGTGGTGGTGAGGCACCCTTAGTGACAGGACATCACAGACACTAACCCCTGGTGCCTGTGAATGCAAACTTATTTGGGGAGAGCGTCTTTGCAAATGCAATCAACATAGAGATCTTGGGATGATGTCATCCTGGATTTAGGGTGGGTCCTTACTCTGGTGACCGGTGTCCTCATAAGAGAAGGAGGTGAACTGGAGACGCACAGAGGGGAAGGCCGGGAAGGACAGGCAGAGGTCGGAGGGATGTGTTCGCAAGCCAGTGCTGGTGTCAAAGCCAGGGACAGGGCGAGGCAAGGAAGGATTCTCCCTCCCAGCCTCCAGGGGAAACCAGGCAGAGCCTCATTCATCCCTCATCGCACGGTCCTGAGGGTCCCCTTCCCACCACCCCCTTAGCGTTCTGCTCCATGCCTCTCTCCCCAGCCCCATGAGCCCCCCCCCCCAGGTCCAGCGGAGATGTTTGGGGTGAACAGTCGGAGATGGAACTCTGCGGGTGGACAACCCCATCAGAGCATCCGGAAGTGTGTCCATCAGTGCGGAAATAATAGCCAGGTTTCCACGCCTTCCAGCCTTGGGGCTCTCCGCCCCTTGCAGGGCTCTAGGAAAGCCTTCCAGAAAACACCTCCAAGGTCGTCACTCACCCGATCCCTTGGCGTCTCCCGTGCCGACAGGCCAGCCCATCTTCTCTGCTGCTGCCTTTGGTCTTATGGTCTGTAAATGCCTTCATCCCTCCCAGAAGAGGGGATTTGCCCTCCTTGAGCTTGAGGGCGCAGTGCCTGGGGGAGGCCATGTGCTCTCAGCCTCATCTGGGGCGCTCCCTGCGGGGTCAAGCCCTGCCCACACAGCTTCTCCCACTTCTCCGCAAAGCTTTCACTTAGAAAACCTCCCGCTCTCTGGCTGTCCTACAGTCTACAGTGAGTGCTGTTAGAGAGTGCTGTCCCTGCCCTGGGGCCTTCCTCCCAGCTGGAGGGTTCATGCCCTGGCAGGGCCAGCGAGGAAAGTGCCGGAAAGCCCAGCATCCCCGCAGCCAGACCCCGACCGGTCCCAGACTGCCTGCCTCCTCACGTGCCGCACCCCCCTCAGGTCGCAGGTCCTAGGCAATGGCATTTCTTTCCAAAGGACTTGTCCTGAAAAACTAGCTGCACGTGGAGGACTGGCCGTGCCCTGGGAACGTCCAAGGACAAGCCCTCACCCCCCCACGGTGGCTGCATTTAGAGTCAGGAAGTCGGGAGTCCTGAGGGTGGGGCCCTGATCCCTCAGGAGTGGTGTCCCCATGAGAGGGGACACCAGAGCTCACAGTCTCTCCACGGCCCCTCTGACCCGTCACACCAGGACAAGGGAGAAGGTGGCCTTCGGCCAGCCAAGAAGAGTCCTCACTAGAAACCCACCCAACTGGACCCCAATCTCAAACGCCCGGCCTCCAGACCCTGAGATGGTGCCTTTATGTTGTGTGAGTCCCAAGGTCTGGGGCCTTTTGTCACCACAGCCCGCAGCCGAGTAACACGGAGTGATTTAAGGAGCAAGTGACATTGGGGACAGGGAGCACCCAGTGCCCTTGGCCTCGCGGGTTCTGGGAGATGCAGCCAGAAATGGGCTCAGAGCCTCTGGGGTGGAGGAGAAATTTCCCAAGGTCAAAGCCAAATCCTGCCTCGGAGGGGCCATGAGCACATGCTGCCAGCCCCCGCCAGGGCATCCCACTCCCACTCTCCCCACGAGCACCTCAGGACCCAGGTCGCCGCGAGCCCCGGATGACACAGGAAGTGCCTGGGGACATGTGTGGGGCCAGGGGTGGAAGAAAGCACAGTCACTGCCTCTTACTGGGGCAGCCCTGTGCCTTCTCCCCCGGACGTGTCCAGCCCTGCTGGTCTGGCTTCTGGAAGGGCTCAGCAGAGGCAGGAAACAGGAAGTGAGGACGGGGAAGGGCTGCTGTCCACGCAGCGAAGCATCAAGGCTATGAGGAAAGGAGAGGACAAGACGGAGACATCAGCAGCACAACTCACACTGTCCTGAGTGTTGGTTCTTTTCAGTGACACCTGTTCCCAGAATCAGCTCTCCACCTGTTCGCTCATCCATTCCCGGCCGTCCACGTCCACGTGCGCCCTCCAGGCCCTCCACCCCTCTCCAGGAATGCAGCCGTGGCCGAGGCTGACCCAGACCCGGAAAGCCTTCCAGTCCGCGGTGGGTTACGTTGTGTCCCCCAAAAGCAATGTTCAAGCCTACCAGGTGCATGGGAGAGAAAGTCTTTGCAGATGTCATTGAGTTAAGGAGCGGTTATGCTGGCTTGGGGGGGACCTCAATCCAGCTGGACTGTGTCCTCATAAAAGAGAAGCGTGGACACCCACACACACACACAGAGGGAAGGCTGTGTCCCCACAGAGGCACAGACGAGAAGGACAACAGCAGCTGTCGTGGAAGGGAGCATGGCCCGCGACATCCAGATTTGGGGCTTCTGGCCTCCAGGCAGTGGTTTGAGCCTCCAGAGTATGGCACTTTCCCGGGCGGCTCTGGAGCTCCACGATGTAGAGGACAGACACTGAATGAGCTCACAACCGACCATGCCACGAGGTGGTTGTGTTCCCACGGTGGAGGGCTCAGACCCACAGGGAGCGGACACAGCCCCTCTGGGTAGGGAGCTGGCTTCTTTCAAGGAACCTGTCCCCAGGCTCCGAGGGAGCAGGTGTGGCCTCACGGGCCCTTCCAGCCAAGACCCAGGACAACGTAGCACCAGGGGCTGCGCCTCTCTGGAAATGAGCGTCTCTCTCTGCACCTGTGCTTGAAGGGCTGACCCTGCAGGGGTGCGAGATGGGGCCTCCGTGTCCCTCAGGGCTGGGTTGGTTTCAGGAGGTATTTGGGTCAGATAATGAGGCCTGTTAAGTGCTGCAATGCCTTATCTAGAGGTTGTGATGAGAACTGGCTGGCACCAAGGGGACCCGCTTGAGCAGGTGGGGCACCCCCCACGCCCCTGTGGCCCCCCCAGGGGCACACCCACCTGGCCCCACCTGCACACCGCCAGCCTCTGGGTCTGAGAATATGGCCTCACCAGGAGGTGGTTTTAGCCCCGGGCAGTAGGATACGGAGCCCGAGGGCCACTCGATAAGAAGAGGACGAGGACTCTTACAGGGGGGTCCTCGGGCCTCACCTTCCAGCTCTGTCCCCAGCCCTCCACTCACTTCCTGGCAGCCTGGGAGGCCCTGGGGCTGTGTCCCCGTCCACACACAGGGAGCACTGCCCCCTCCCAGGGGTCTGAGCACATAGCAGGTGCCTCATCAAGATTGGGGTCCTCGCTCCCTCCTTAACGAAGCTTAAGGACAAGAGTGACCGTTGCGGGACCCACTGGCCAAACAGACTCCTCACACGGGTCATCTGGGGACAGGCAGGCAGGCCGCAGAGCCCTGGCCACGCTGGACCCCAGGGGAGCTGGCCAGTGCTAGGAAGCCATCCTCTCTAGGGGAGCAGACAGGGAAGGCGCAGCCGGCGCAGGGCCGGGGCTCCAGCAGCAGCCGGTCGGGGCTGAGGCACTCAGGTGACAGTGTGACAGCCAAGATCCAGGGAATCATGAGCACACGGATGACACAGACAGGGATGCGGGCCGGGGGGTCCGGTGGCTGGCCCCAGGGAGGTCTGCCAGTAGAGGCAGGGCTGGCCCCGGGCCCAGAACCTGCTGAGCCTGGAAGGGAAGTGACGAGGGCTGTCACGGGATGCCGTGGGCCCTTGAGATCGTCGCGAGCAGAGCAGAAGCAGGCGCGGAGCCGGGCGGCGGGAACTGGGTCCGGGGGCCAAGGCAGCCTGAGGTGGGAAGCCACGGGCAAGGGACCATCAGGCCAGCGTTGGACCAAGAGGGAAATAAATATTGGTCCAAGCGCCCCGAGTGAAAAACTAATTCCTGCCTCACCTTCCTGCCTTGCCCCCAAGCCTGCCCCATCCCCCCTCTGGGTTTCTGGCCCTTTTATCCTGTGTGCCCATGTGAGTGTTCTTTATGTCTACCTCGAGAGCCCATGCCAACACTATGGAGGGATTGTGGCCAACCAAGACTACCTCTTCCCGGTACCCAGCCCAGTGTGGAGCATACAGTAGGAACTCAATAAGCGCTTGCTGACTGAGTGGCCTTGGGTCCGTCCTCCTGGACAGGAAGGGACCTCCTGGACAGGAGGTGGCCTTCCCCTACTTTCTGTTCTGAGGGCTACTTATTTTCGGATACACAGACAGCCACAGTTCCCAGAATAGACGGGGCACTCTGGCGTGCGGGCATCAGGAAAAGGCTCTGCTCTGGTGGTCAGGGCTCAGTCTCCTTCCCCGTGTGCCTCCTCTCTGGGGGATCCCAGAGGGGGGAAAGCCCCTGGCCCAGCAGCGTTCCTCACTGGCTTCCCAGGGATGGAGTCTAAGGGTAAGGGAAGTCACTCCCAGCTGGGAAACCAAAGCTCGGCGAGGCACCGGTCTTAGAAATAGACTTAAATGTAATCTTTTTATGTATTTTAAATTCTCACAGGGGTGGCAAGCCCCTCCACACTACTTGCACTTAAAACTCCACCGCTTTACAATCCCAGACCCAGGAAAAGCCACAGGCTGCATCCCGGCCCAGAGGGTGGCTGGGAAGCAGGCCGCTCCCCTTCATCTCCCTGGGCTGCTCTGCTCGCCCAAGCGAGCGGTGGGCTGGCCTGCGGAGGACCTGACTCAGGCCGGCCCCACAGGGCAGCTCCTTCTGGTGAGCAAGGCGACTCCTGGGACACCGTGCATGAGCATTCGAACCAACCCCAGCTCCATAAGGGGGCGGAAATCACCAGACACTCAGCCTCGAGGTGGGGCACCGCCTTCCCAGGGACCGGAACGCCAGCGGCTCAGACACCCCTGCAGGGCTTCCTAATGGGTTCTCAAAACTGGGAACTACCTTCCAGATGACTAAGTCCTTTTCTATTTCCCAAAGGCTCCAGCACTCTACATGCTTTGCCAAGGCTTTTCCAGGGAAAGGCTGAGGGGCGGGGGGCGGGGCTCCAATCCCAGCATTTGCAAAGTAAATAACCGAGTGTTTACCGAGCAATGTTCCGTGGTTTGGGGCTTGTATAAATAAAAGATAGACAGATGAGAAAGTCCAAATGGAAAGACTGGCTTGGAATGTCCTACAGGCAGGGGGCGGGCCGTGGAGGGCAGTTTTCCATCCCAGAAGGAGAAAGATAGCGCCGTGTTTCCAGCACGGTTTCCAGAGCCTCTGGGGAATGTGTTAGAGAGAAACGGTACCCGCGACGTCCCCCTCATGTGAGCATCTCGACAGAGGGTTCGAATACGTCGGGGGGCACCCTGAGAAGGAAGAGATAACAGCCAAGGGTAGGAGGTGCCGTGGGTGGGCTAACAGCCCCCCAAATTCAGGTCCACTCATAAGCTCGAAGGTCACTTTTTGGAAATAGGGTCGTGGCAGATGTGGGACGATAAGGCTCCAGAGTGAGAGCATCGTGGATCAGGGTGGGCCCCGAATCCAACGCCAGCCTCCCCGCAACACACAGAGGAGGCAGAGACGGCCGCCCCAGCGCCCCAGCCGAGCCCCGGGGACCCCAGCAGCCACAGGAGCAGGGAAGAACCTTCCCCCGAGCCCTCAGAGGAAGCCAGCCCTGCCCCCATCTTCATCCCAGACTTCTGGCCTCCAGACTGCGAGAATGAATTTCTGTTGTTTTAAGCCACAAATGTGATGCTAATTTGTTGCAGCAGCCGGAGGACACTGTTGCAAATGGAAAGGAAGGATCACATGGGGCTCACGCAGGCTCCTTGCCCGGATCTGCGGCTTCTGGGTCTGCTGATGGCCTTTTTTGTTCTTTTATTTTTTTTTATTTTTTTAAGATTTATTTATTTTGTGAGAAAGAGAGCACCACGAAGTTCGGCGCCCAACACTGAGCTCGATCCCATAATCCTGAGATCACATACCGAGCCAAAAGCGAGGGTCAGATTCTGAAGCCCCTGACTCCCCTCTCGGGACATCCCAGCACAGACACTTGGTTCAAAGGCAAACCGCGAAGCAGGGAATCAGCCTCCTGCTGGGATGCATTTGCTCATGAAAGCGGATGCCTCCGATGCCGGAAGCCCCGCAGATTATTTCCGTGATTTGCCCCCCAGATTCCCAAAGTCTTTGACACAATCCCAAGGAGGCCCTGTGGGGCCAGCCGGCGACACAGCGGAGGCCGAGGAGAGGTGCTGCCTCCTCCTTCGGCCTCGCCCGCATCTCTCCACCGCCACACAGGGAAGGCAGCATTTGGTTGAGAAGCGCCCTGATGAGGGCCGCATGGCCTGGGGGCAGGACTGAGCCAGGCGGGGTCTCGCCATGCCACTCTCCAGGAACCGACACCAGCAACAAGCCAGGAACTTGGCCCCAGCCTCTGGGGCCTTCCTTCCAGAGCTGAGACCACAAGAATTTCAAAGTCTCTTTTTCTCAGTTTTTGTAAAACAGAGTAAAATGGCCTTTGGGTCATCCAATTTGCCCTCTTGGAAATGCCTGGTCGCTTAGACGGAGGGAGGGAGGGAGGGAAGCTGAGTGGGCATGTCCCAAAGAGCTGGCCACCTCCTCACCACCTTCTTCCTACCTGCGCTCCGTGAGGGGGTGCACTCTGGCCACAGCCCCATGGGGAACCCAGCGAAGAAGGGCCGTGGCTGCCCAAGCGGCGTATCTCTGTCTATGGGGAGGAACCAGAAGGAGAGTTCGCCGCCGCCAGCCCCTGGAAGCCCAGCGACAGCGACGAAGGAGAGGAGAGGAGGCGCTGCGTCCAACCCCTCAGCCCTCCATTCCCCACACAGAAGGTCCCGACTCATGAGACTTCCCGTTCAGTGCTGCTCCCGAGGCTCTACCTTGTCTGTGGACAGTCCAGGACAGAGCTGGGACAGTGAGGCAGCCACCGAGGCTTCACCTTACCTTTCTTGGGGGTCCTCCCCCCCCCCATTCCGAACTCTCCAGCATCCTCCTGCCTGCACAACCCCCATCTCCACCACCACTCGCTCGGCCCCCAGGGCACCAGGTCTGCCTGTGTGTGCGTGGGGTGAGGGCACCACAGACTGGCCCCTTCGGCCACCTGCCACGCCGCCCGGGACACCCACTCCGCTCTGGGCAACCCCAGCTAGACGTCAGATCCCCTGGGCCCACAGGGCCCCACGGCCGCTTCGTGGATGTCCACACCGAGAGGTAACATACTGATGGAATGTGGCTGTCCTATATATATTTCATATTATTTATAGATATGAAGAGACATAGAGACAGATGTTATTCCATATTTGTAAGATACATACAAAGATAGGTATTTAATGAAATATATATGAAGAATATATACATAGAGATTATGTGTAGAGAGATTATGCCCGAGAAAAAAAGATGCCGAGCAAATGGGACAAAATTCTAACCATCTGTGAGTCATTTGAAGGGTCCAAGAATTTCTTTGTGCCATTCAATAAATCATTTTTACAGCCGTGGGGCGCCTGGAGGGCTCAGTTGTTAAGCGTCTGCCTTTGGCTCAGGTCATGATCTCCGGCTCCCTGCTCAGCGGGAAGCCTGCTTCTCCCTCTCTCACTCCCCCTGCTTGTGTTCCCTCTCTGGCTGTGCTTCTCTCTGTCAAATAAATAAATAAAATCTTTAAAAAAAAAAAAAGTTTCTGTAGCCTCACGATGGTGCTTCGGTTTAGGAAGTTTCCAGGGGACTCCATGGTCCGGCTCATCCGAGCCTCCGCTCAGACCAAGGGTCTGCAGTCAACCACCCAGGCGGGCTGGCCACCAGGTTCAGAGCCCAGGGCAGTCCAACCCCTCAAAGCCATGGCAAGTCCCCTGGGTCCCACAGCTGAAAGCCGCCAGCACCTGCCCCCACGAATGGCCCCCCAGAGACCCAGACTCTCTGAGCCCATTTTCCACAGTCCTTCTCCCCACCCGACCTCCTACAAACACCCCCACTTGGAAGCAGAACTCCAGCATGAGGAAACGCGATCGGGAGTCCCACCTGTGCACACAGGCTCCTGCCCGCCACCCGGTTGGTCTGAGCTCCTGTCGTATTCCTGCCAGGCTTCCATTCTGTCCATTCAAGACGCTGTGACTGAGAAGAGGCCGTGGGCCCCCAGCCCCTGGGTCCCTGTGACAGCTGATTGGGACTCTTTGGGGTCTCCAGAGAAAGAGGGTCTTCTGTGCTTGGTGCTCTGGGGCTCAGCCTTGAGTTGGTCGAGGTCCCACTCAGCTCCCCAAGCCAAGCATCCTTCCTCCTCCCCTTCCCAGCTGGACCCTGCTATCGTCCACCCCTCCTCCATGCTCAGAGCTCCTCATTCTGCCCTTGAATCTCCGTTTCCTTCCATGGCTTCTCTCCTCTGGTTGGCACAGCCTCCAACCCCGCTTCCTGGCTGATGTGACAGTCGATCTTTCCTCCTCTTCTTTCAAATAGGACCTTGCTGTCCATCCATGTTTCTGCTGAGATTCCATAAATGTCTGCTTTTTGCTCCTTGTCCTGTTTCTATTTTTGCGAGGAGCTGCAGTTCCACTCTACACACGCCTCATCATACAGCGTATGTCCTCCTTGTAAGGGACGAGGAGTGAAAGATTCCTGTAGAGCGTCTCCCACAGCAGACATCTAGGGAAGGATCGGGGGAGAAGGACCAGACAAAGCCATCATATATTCATTCTAGATCTCCGATGCTACACACCTCTCACCAAGACCCCTGGCTCAAGGAATAAGTAACTTCTGAAGGACACGTGGACCCTTGTCCCAGTTCTTGGATACCTAAGAGGACACACGCACCAGCTCACATCCTCAACAAAAAACCCAGACCCTGAACAAAGGGGAGATGTTCCCTCCTTTTCTTTTTCTGAGTCTCCCAGACCATCTGTTTGTATCTGCTCTCTGCAGTAACCTCTGCTCTCCTTCACCTCCACCTGGAGTTGGGCGGGTCCCCAGACTCGGGCTTCTTGCGTAGAAGCCACCTTCCCTGGGCCAAGGTGGTGGTGTCTATACCTGACCTGTCAGACGGCGGGGAGTGCTTCCCAGCACCCGGTGCGGAAGCAGCACAATGCTGCGAGGAAACAGTGTTGGGAGCCACTTCGGGAAGTCTCCTGTAGTCAAAGAAGGTGTAGGGCTTGGCTACTCAAAGTGGGGTCCCCGGACCGGCGGCAGCAGCATCCAGAGAGCTCCTCGGTGGCTCGTGGTTTCTGAAGACCTCCAGGCATCTCACCTGTACGGGAGTGTTGGAGAAGGGATGGGATTAGGGCCTGCTTACTACGGGGAAGTTTTAATCAGGGACCCAGCCCTGGAGCCTGGAGAAGATCGGACTTAAGTCTGGTTGCCGACGGTCCTACCCAAACCCCCAGCACTGCCCCCTTGGACTTGGGACATCTGTCAAGCAGCCAGAAGTTGGATTGGATGCCCTCCAGCAAGTTGTCAGGGCAGCCTGAACCCCTGCCCCCAGGGTCACCGCGGCAGAAGGAAAGCAATGAGGCTGTTTTCGTGAACCCACAGAACACAGCAGCCCTATCTGGCCGTGACCCTCATGGCTCTGAACCCCGGACCTCCCCAACTGACATCAAGGAGTGCAGTCGTGCAGCCGGGTGACCGGTCTGGGTTATAAATGTGCCCCGGGCAGCGGCCAGCAGTAACCTCACTCCCGGCTTCGGGCTGGACTTTGGGGTGGTGGCTGGAGCGGCAGCGGTCTCTCTCTGTCTCCAAGAATGCAAACGAAGGACACTCAGGAAGCAAAGGACAGAGCTGGAGAATTCCGAGGCTTAAAATACATTCCGTTCGACTACAGCAAATTTCCTAAAGTCTCGTACTGTGCCCTCGATATCGCTTTCCTTACGTTCTGCATTCCAAGTTGTACAGTGGGTATCCTTCCTGTGGATCAAGTAGTGGTGACCGGTCCCCTCCCTCGTGGTCACCCTTCATCTAGCACGGTGAGGTCTCACAGCCGCTGACAGACGCCCAAACCAGCGTCTCCCCAGTGGCTTGGACTAGAGATGCTTAACCCGATTCTGGTTTCCCAGAACCCTCCCTCCCCCAGCACAGCCCCTGGTAAACCAAACTGATCCCGCCCCCTGCCCCAGACAGGTCTGAAACAAAGTCTGCATTAAAGATTCCACCACGCTTCAAAGAAACATGGAATGGTCAGCTGCCCATCCCCAAATCCTGGCTCATTGTTTGAACAACAAATGTTCACGGTTGTGATTTCCACACACACACCCCCACCCCCCGGCCTTTGCCCAGAATCTGCGGGAGTGGCCAGCCCTTTTCCTCTGTGCTTGGACACACAGAAAGAGGAAGAGTCGGAGATGATGCTCTTTGTCCTAAAACGGTGCTGAAATCGAGGAAGCACCACTTCCTCCTGAGTCCCCCCCCAGCCCCCCCCCCCCGGCAGGAAGAAGGGGTGGGCGCGGTTCTAGGGGGATGAGCAGGGGTGAGCGGGGGACTAAGATAACGTGTCAGAAGGGCTGGGCAACCGGCCTCCATGTGGTTTTCCGCAAATGGCGATCTGGAGGCCAGAGTCGTGGATGAGGCCAAGGGTCCCCACACCTCCCCCAAGGTCACCTGCCGCATCCAGTGACCTTGAAAATGGCGTCACTCTGAATCCTCTGGGAAACTAGGGCGGTAACAGGGAATATTCACTAAATATAGTCAGGGTCTGCAGAGAAAGCCGACACCTCCGATGCTGCTCGATGATTTCAGTTCACGTTTATTTGCTCCCTTCCTTACTTCCCTCGTGGGAAGGGCCACTTCCCGTCCTTATGGGAAGCAGTGGTTGTCATTCTTGCTTGCTCATAACTTGTTGGAGGCATCTCTCCCCAGTCTGCTTCCAAGCCAGCTGGCTCTGCCCCGTGCCCGTGTCACAGGCTGAAATGACAACCTCCCCCCCGCCCCCGCTCCCATCACACCTCCATCTTCTGACCGTGTCTTCTTGGGGGATGCTCCGGAGCCAGACGGGCCCATCACAGCCCAGGTCACATGGAGCCGGCAATCCGGGGCTGCTGCGGGGAGGAAAGGCTGCCGCACACGCACATTCTGACCTTCCTGTGCTCCACTCTCTGCCATCGATTCCAATCCCCGGGAAGAACTGGCCGGATGCAAATTCCATTCTCAACTCCAACAAAGAAAGCTCATTTTGTGTTCTCAGCCATCCACCTCTTCGGGCCTGCATTTCTACCAGGACCGCAGGGATGTCGAGGTTCTGAAACAGACATGCAGGAAGGAGGAATTTCCCGAGGTTGGAGAGGTCACCTGCCACATCCAGTGACCTTGGGAGGTTGGAGAGAGGAGGATGGTCAAGGCCAGGATGCTTGGGATCGTGGGTCTTGAGGTATTGAGGTGGGAAAATGTCTGGTATTTGCCCTGCTGATGCACACAGTGCTCGGGGTGACCTCCTTCTCAGGAAGCTGCGGGACCTAAAGGTGCTGGGTGTGTCTGGCGGGCCAGCCTGGGGCCTGGAAGACTGAGGGGTAAGGACTGAGCTCTGTCTCCTGGGTGTGTCCTGTGCCCTGTCCATACCCACCTCCCCTCTGCCTCTGCCCGCCCAACCCCTGCGGGCCCCTCTGTACTCAGGAACCCTAAAACAGGCAGGAACGAGCCCTCGGAGGGCCCAGGGAGTGTGGACACTGCCCAAAGTGGACAAGAGAGGGTCCCTGGTGGTCTGCGGCTGCTGAGACAGAGACAGGAACTGAGCGGAAACGGTGGGGTGCTGAGCCAGGAAGGAGGCTCAAGGGGGCAGATGAGAGGGGGCGGGGCCTGCATGTATTTGCATAAATTTCAGACCTTGAAGCTAGGAAGGCTCTGTATGAGGATAGAATGGGGGGGAGGGGGTCCGGTTTCTTCAGAACACCTCCGATGCTGGGGAAGGCCGGAGGGTCAAAGCCACAGCCCAGGGCCCCCTGGGGGGAGCCAACGCTGGAAGAAGATGCCGCATAAGCGGGAGAATGGGATGGGTCACGCGGTTGGCTAGAGTCCCCCCGCTAAAAGGAAGGACGACATGGAGCTTCTGTGAGCCTTTAATGAAATGGTTCGCTTCCGGGGGCCTGGGCTGCATCGCAGGCAAAATGAGGATGCAGGATGACATGAGGCCGCCCGGTCACAGTCAGCATCCAGGGACCCGCGGCCGTGGGAAGACTTCATAATGGAAGTGTTTTTAATTATCGGCGTTGTTCTTCACGTGGTTGGATAGACTAATGCTGTGACTAGAAACCTTAGAGCCAACCAGCTGCCGGGCCGAAGATGAGCCACGGGGACCCACCTGCCCCGCCCCCTGCCCGGCCAGCGGCCCACCTGCCCCGCCCCCTGCCAGCACCGATCAGTAACTACAACGGACAAAACTCAGGGAATCAGGTCCTGTCCAGCTGCCTGCGCTTCATTCAGCTTTGGGGCTTCAGGGACGTCCCCACCTGGAACGTCAGCAGGAAGGCTGGCTAAGAACAGAGCCTTTGCCCGCCCTTGGCTCTGAGCGGGCCTCCAGCAAAGCATCTGCCTTCTTGCTTCATCACCAACGTGGATTTAAAAATCTCGGAGGCCAACACGTATGGGCTGCCGGCCTCGGGTCCTGGCAGGCACGGGCTTTCCCACATCAGCAGCTCCCTACGTGTCTGAACCGGTTTCGGATCTCACCGTGTGGGAGAGACCAGCCGCATGCAACAGAGGGAAGGGTCATGTTCACTCTGAAGGTCGGACCTACTTCCGCTGCCAATAGAACCGGCCGGCGGCACCTCCACACGTGATTCGAACACCTTAGGAAGACCCCCCTCCCCAGCTGGGCTGATCCCCTCTTCTTCCCACACTCCATCAGGTCAATATGAGCTTTGCATTCATTCCACAGGGAAGTTAACTCAGGAATGAGTTTTTAAGTGTCAGGAAAACCTAGTTCTAGACATATTTTATCACCCAAAGACCACAGTGAATAAATGGGACCCTATGACGGAATGACTGTGGTGATAACATTTTCTCAGTCTAAAAAAATAACATGTCCTTATTAACTTTTCAGCTAAATAGACATAACACACTTACTAATGTGCCCTTATCCATTTTCCCAGTGCATGGAACTGATTTTAGTATGCAGGGAGAATTGTCCTCAATGCCTGAAATCTGCGTGCGACGAGGTGGTTCGGGCGGTGGTCCCAGGAAGCACAGGGGAGGAGTGAGGACGGAGCAGGGACTTTTAGGGGAAGTCAGTCCTCTCAGGGCCCACTGAGAATCCAAGCAGGACTCACCTGAGAACTGTCCCAACCAAGTAAGAGGAAGCTGAGGTTTCTCCACTGACTGCGGTCCCCACTGGTTGGGGGAGACTTCTGGGGCCTCAACTCACCATCCTCAGCCTGTCCTGTGAGCAGGACAGACTCGGGCCTGAGACCAGACAGCGTGCTTGTGGGCAGGCACAGACAAGTGGGACCCTGCTGGCGTGCATGGGAGCCCCCACCCCACCAACGGCGCTGGGCACCTCTGGAGGAGGGACCCTGGGATGTGGCTGGGTACAGACAGCCTCCCAGGGAGGAACACGCTTGGTTCATTTGTCTGTGGGTTTAAGAACTTTGCTGCTGCCAACCGATCCCCTCGGAATTCTCCAGAAAGGCTTGGCTTCTCTAGGCTGCATCCCCTCCCTCCCCCAGGCACTCTCATCCTTGCTCTTGGGCCTTGTGCATGGACAGCTGTGTGTGTCCAAAGAGGGACCACAGTTCCCCAGCCCCAACAGCCTCCTCTCGGAACCCACTGCTCTCCTTGACGGACCCCGCCATCATTCATGCCAGGGTCGGGGGTCACCCTGACCCTCCCCAAACCCTCACCCCTCATTTTCCATCAGCTCCCACTCCCAGGAACGTGGCCTCCTGAATCCTCTTCCGACCAGCCTCTGTTCTCCTTGCCGTCACTCTGGTCCAAGCCATTGCCTTCCCTCCAGTCTGGACATGAGCGACCGACCACTGGCCGGCATCTGCAGCCCCCGTGGTCTGCGCGGCACGTGACAGTCAAGGCACAAAACACCCTGTCCTTTGCCGATGTCCGGGTGCTCTGCATTCCCCAAGTGAGTAACTGAATCAGTGAATGAGTGCCATTCCTTTCAAATCCATCTGGGGTCCACTGTGCGCACACTGAAGGCCAGAAGCGGCAGACTCCCCAGCCCCTGGTATCAAGCAATGGTCGACGAAGCATCTGGTGAATGGCCCAAGGACCCAAGGATGGGACAGCCAGGATATGTAGAGGTCAGGGCTCCCAGCCCCCCAAGCTGGAAGCACCCCATCTCCCAGACCTGCCCCGAGCTGGGAGCGCCCCATTTGGTTCTCGTCGCACTTGGGTGTTCACAGGAGCTGAGAGCTCACAGCCACTGCAAACTGAGGAGCACAGATGGATGCATCAGCTCCGGGCGAGAAGGGACAGGAGTCTGCGGGGCTGGCCGGATGAGCTTCCAGGCAGCTGGGCATGCGCGCCTGGCTCCTGCTC
>PITA01011257.1:0-67765 GCA_004023965.1 Spilogale gracilis | reverse complement strand
AAGTACGCTTTACTTGCTCCTGATGTTTAGGATGACATCCTCCCCCTTTTATTATCATACCGTTCGGACACATCAAAGCATTCGAGTTGCATCTTGCAGTGTCTGAGGGAGCCTTTTTCATAGGGGACAGTGTGAGGAGGAGGAGGAGGAGGAGGAGGAGGAAGTGGGTTGGAAAAGGAAGCCTTGTTTTTCTCTTCTCTGTCTGTGGATGAATCATGTTCCCACTGCAATTAGGTTTTCAAACCTCCAAGGCTGCTGGTGCAGAGCTGAAAGGGCAAGTAGTGACGTTCCTGAGGGTGAGGGAAAGGGGGGCCAGGGAGGGAGGGAGGGGCCGCGCCCCAGAAGGGAGGAGGGCGTAGAGCAGGAGGAGTGGTCTTTCTTTTCGCCTTTTCCTCTGCTGTCATTAGAGATTTTCAGCTGAAATCAGAACCAAGCCCCACTGCCTGGTGAGCAAGAGGCCGACTCCGAGGACTCTACTTTGAACAGAATCTCCAAGCTTCTACTGGGTTTTGTTTTTGTTTTTTTCTGTAAAGGAAAAATTTACCTTTCTTGTCCTTTTTTTTTTTTTTTTTTTATAAAAAGGATCAGAATTTAATGAGAGAATGAGAATGTTTTCATGCCATCCCTTTGAAATAGAGTTGTGTTACCTTTTTCTCTCTTTCTCTTTTCCCGACAAAGTGTATACTGGATTTTTATTGCCTGCTTTGGGTTTTTCCCCCACGTGCATCGGCCATTATGCTTAGCTGGTTCGTTCTTAATTTTTCTACTGGAGTTGTCGCCAGTGATGGAAATGCTTCTCTTTCACTCAAGATCTGCATAAAGTATAACATCAGGAGGCACTTATAGTTTATATAATGAATTACAAACTTATCATCCCAGTGCTCTGAAGTTGCCAGAAATTCTCCCTTCCGTTCAAGGAATTGGATTCCACTTGGGTTCTTTTTAATCAATTTTGGACCCCTGGAGGGTTTTATAGAGAGAGGAGTCTGGAAGGCGCAGATCTCCAGCTCAGCCTGAGAAATTTGGAACTCTGCGCTCGGAGGAGTACAGTTTGAACAAAAATGTATGAGCGGCACAAGAGGCGCTACAGCCTGTGTGACATCTCCCAGGTGGACAGGACGGTGGATGTGGTGTTGCTGAAGGTAAGGGGCCACGCTTCAGAGAGCCCAGAGCCCTCCGGCGCCTTCCTCTCCGTGCATCCAGTAACTGAGTGCCTGGCAGCCCTTTACTGGAAGAAAGGCTGAGAAGGTGTGCGAGAAGTCAGGAGCAGAGGGCTGGGGTTGGTGATTTTAATGTTCTTGAGAGAGTATCTGAACAGAGACTTTGGGGGCTTAAGACTCGGTATTGAGCCGCACTTACTGTTGAACTATTTTGTTTGCGTTAAAATGCATTCTTAAGCTCGGGAACCTCATCCTCTTGACTATCACAGTGGGAGAAATTGACCTTCAGAGCTGCTCTTTCCTAAGATGTCTCTGTGTGTCCCTCCGCTGTCCCCATCCCCTCACCCTCCCCTGCCTTGGCCCCCCTGTCTGGGTAGCGCTCCCTGTTGGTCTCCTTTTCTGCCTTTTCTCTGTCTTTTGGCTGAATTTTTTCTCTTGTAACTCTTCAGGGGCAAGATGGACATTTATTTCCTTTGGAGGGGTCTCCAGCCTATTTTTTAAAGTTGCAAAGTGATGCTTCTGCCTTAGTTTGACTGCTTTTCATGGACTGTCTCCATAGCTGTATTTGTTTTCTGGGTATTAGGGATGTGGGGTGTCTAAGCAGGATGGGGGTGGAGACTCTGAGTAGCTAATTGCTCACAGAAGGCACCCTTGACTCTAAAATTAGTAAGGACTTCTCCAGCCATAAGATGGGAGTCTGGGAATGTTGGACGACTCAAGGAGCACTTTTTGGAAGTTTAACAGTTTTCTGGCAAAGGCAGGGGAAATTGGCAGCCAACCAAGGACTTCACAAGATGCCAAAAGAACCTCGGT
Source organism: Spilogale gracilis (assembly GCA_004023965.1). Taxonomy (NCBI): domain Eukaryota; kingdom Metazoa; phylum Chordata; class Mammalia; order Carnivora; family Mephitidae; genus Spilogale; species Spilogale gracilis. The sequence continues at coordinate 65,792 of PITA01011257.1, read as the reverse complement.
ACCTGAACTTGTGAAAGGATAAAGCTAGGGGAGTGTAGGCAGAGTGGTAATGTATTGCCCTGGTCAAGGAAATTTTGGAACTGTGTTATCAATTTATCAATTCAGTTTATTACTTGAGACTTTCTAAATTTTTTCATTGGTCCATTGAGGCCAAGAAATGGATCTAGAAGGCTAGTCACAGAAACTAATGAAATACCACCTTGGATAAGGAGCCAGGTAGGAGTCATGATCTGTGATAGAGTGGTGTCACTGTCCCTCCTAATTACTGTCAGATACTTGTCTGACTTGCTAGGCCTAGGCTGGGAGCAGTTTAGGACTTGGCATTTTGAACATGTTCCAAGATGTTATTAATTTTAGTTTCTCGGAAATGTCATTACCTCTATGAAAGCACAGTGGTGTTTTAAAGGCTCAGTTTTTAAGACCTTTACGTGCTTGACTCCTGATGATCTTAGATTTTACTTGTCTGAGGAAAGAGAAAGAAGAAAAAAAGGGAGGGAGGGTAGAACATCCCAGTCTAGGCATCACAGGGAGTATCACACATTTAAAATAATGTTAAAATATGTAATACTCTATGCTGTCGCTGGGAAGGAAAGCTTTTACGAGTGGAGCTAAATCGGCATGGCCTTGTTTGTCAGAGATGCTGTTTTACAGTTTTAACGAAACACTTCCATGGACATTATTTCATTTGAGACTTCTTGCTCAGGTAGCAGCTGTTCTCTCCACGCACACACCTGCCCCCAATGTTCATATGAAGAGCGTTAAGTCTTCTCTTGAGTCATGGTAAAGAGTTTGAAATACTTGACTGACAAAGATGTGATTTTTTTTTCACAATGCTGCAACTAATGAAGGATAATTAGTTTTTTAGGTGAATTTTTTTGGGGTGTGTGTGTGTGTGTGTGTGTGTGTGTGTGTGTACACCATGCTGCCAACTGTATAATGAAAGAGTTTTAGTAGAGAAAACTTCACTTCTCAGAAAATAGGCATTGATTACAAATGGAGTCCAGAAAATAGTGTGTTTGAAATAAGATAACAAAGTTTCGTGTTACTTTTTTTTTCTGCTTTGGAGAAGAAGGTGACATTGTTGAGAGCCACGCATTAAAACATTATTAATGATGCATTTGATGCCAGCAACACTAAGTCCAAGGGGTGCACAGTTCTTTAAATCCTCCTATTGCTGTTTACAGACAGTAAACAGAGAAAATAAAAAGTAGGAATTACTATAAGTTATTCAACAGGAATAAGCGGTGGGCTATGTAGGAAATAATCAGAGGGCATGTTTTGGACAAAAGGTGTTTCTGAGGTATTGACATTTTAGACAACTGATCTCCAGAGGATAGAGAGGTGCCTGCTCTACCAAGGGAAAAGTGTTCTGCAAAGAATGAACAGTAAATGCAGAGACCCTGAGGTCCTCGGGGAAGCCGTGGCCCGGCCACGAGCAGACAGAGGAGCAGTATCAGAAGAATCGTAAGTGGAAGAGAAAAGCAGGGCCTTCACGGCCATAAGGACTTGGCTTTGTTTGGGTACGTTACTTCTCAAATCATGTTTTGAAGAGGTCCTTCTGGTGGTGTGGGAATGAGCTAGGCCGCCATTATGGCAGCGTGAGGCACGGGAACTCGGTTTTGTGGTCTGACGTGGGAAGAAGTGGATGGATATGAGATCCAGGCTTTTCATTTTTACATTCCTAGTGTTGGTCTCATTTTACACATGGAAAACCAGATTGGGGTAGTCTGTAATTTTCCGAAGGTCTCACAGCTCGTGTGTAATAGGTAATAGAATGCAAACCCAGATCTGACTGACTGTTTTCAAACTTCATGCTCTTTCTTGCTATTGTAGACCTCCTCTTCAGTTCAGCAGGGCCTTTTGTTACCTGAATATGTGAATCAGTTTTCACATAAGTACATACATGTTTCTTTTTCTATTTTAGACATTAGGGGTTTTTTATTGTTTTCTTCTTCTTCTTCTTCTTCTTGTTCTTCTTGTTCTTCTTCTTCTTCTTCTTCTTCTTCTTCTTCTTTTTTAAGTAGGCCCCATCATGGGGCTTGAACTCGTGGCACTGAGATCAAGGGTCAGACGCTTAACTGACTGAGCCACCCAGGCACCTGTAGACTTTCCTACTAGAAATAGTCTTAGAAGCTGTGTCGATCGCTTCTTTTCCAGAGCAGGAATGCCTTCCATAACACTTGGGGCAGATTCGTGACTTCATGTCAATTCATTTTGTTGCACAAATTTTTTGCAGACTTTTTCCATAATTCTTTTTTTTTAAACATTCAGAAGTATTCTCCAATTATCTTTCACTTGGAACTTCGGTATCGTTAATCGTGTTTTAAAAAAATTACTATATTTGGGTATATATGCCGCTCTGTTATCAAGTAATCATGTGTATGTTCTCACTCCACTTTTGTCTGTGGAAATTTGCTCTTTCCTACAAATGAGTTTGTAATTTTTTTCATCTGTTCCCTATTTCTAAGTACTGAAAACAATGTTCCTAATTTGTACTAATGCTCAAAAAGTTTTGTTAATTGAGTGAATTACTCTTTTAGGATTTCTAAGTAAGGATTCCTACACATCATGGTACAAAAGCTGTAGTTAATGTACTGAAAGGTTGGCGGAAGAACACCGAGATGGAGGATGACAGTAGACTCCAGATTTGATTGTGGGCCCGCTGCTGTGGAATTTCACGTTTACAGCTGCAGGCCGTCCCCTCCCGTTGGCATCCTAGTAATTCCCTGCAGATTAGCTTCACAGTTCTCATCCTGGGCTATGCACCCAGGCTTTTCTTTTGGCTTGTGCTGCAATCCGATCTTTTCCTTTCATCAGTCCTGTATAGTTCATTCATGGTAGCTCTTCTGCATCAAGGCCTTCCCTTAAGATTTCCCTAAAGCTGCATACCTTTTTGGTCTTTGTCCTCAGATCAGCTCCTGCTTCCCATCATCAGCCTCCAACAACCCTGAAATTTTACCTCCTTTCTGAATTCTTTGCTAAATAAAAAGGCATAAGTTAACGGTTTTCCTTGGTCATTTCCCCTCGCCCCTGCCCACATCAGGCCAACGCACTGCTCTTCCTCACTAAATGGCATTCCCTTGACGACCCCCTCTTGATATGTGTATAACTTCTTGCTCCCATGATAAGTGGTTGGTAGTATGAACTGCATGCTCAAAATGGGAAATGGAAGAATTTTATCGTTGGCAGGAACCCGTTGATACCAACATGCCTATTGTTGTCAACATCCTTCAAAAAGCTAGTAGGGAACTCACAAGTTGGTGAATGATAGACATTTTCACCTAATGTAGCTCAGGAGCTAAACTCATGGTAAATATTCCTGAGACCTGTGTTTTTTGTTTTTGGTTTTTTTTTTTTAAGATTTTATTTATTTGACAGAGAGAAACATAGCCAGAGAGGGAACACAAGCAGGGGGAGTGAGAGAGGGAGAAGCAGGCTTCCCGCCGAGCAGGGAGCCTGATATGGGACTCGATCCCGGGTCTCCAGGATCATGACCTGAGCCGAAGGCAGTCGCCTAGCCAACTGAGCCACCCAGGCGTCCCTCCTGAGACCTATGTTAACGCAAGAGGACACTACGTATCTGAAACTTACTACAAAACTAGCATACCGAAAAGAAGGGCGTCAGAATCTAGGATTGACTGCTGATGTGAACTGACTTTAGTCCAAGGCCCATTTCTCTTTTACTAATTTTATAACTTCAGGGACCTGGAAAATTATTGCCTACTAATAATATGATTCTTCATGCTATTGATGGTCTGTTGAGAGCATACTTTGTAGCTGGTCATTAAAAGTGTCAGGTGAATTTTTAAAAGATTTACAACCATGTTTTGTGTGCGTTGAATGAAAATATTTACAGAGGACAGCCCCATCCCTGTCCATGATGCTTGGGCAGGCCACATGACCGCATTAGCTAAAGCTCAGAAGGAGTAATTGGCCTTTAAGTCTAGCGTCATTTTCCTGAGAAATACACTCAAAATTCTTTTTATAAGTTTTCTTTCTCTAAGACAGTTCAACCTTGCGTCAAACAAAAGAAGTAAGGAGACTAAGGACCGAGGACAACTGCGCCCGTCTGCTCAGTTGCAGTCTGATTCCCTGAAAAGATTTTGACTCAAGTATTGGCTTCCATGTCCGGATGGTGGGTTTTTCTTCCTTTTGTTCAGCTTGTAACTCTGGCTGGAATCTCCTGAGACAGTTGCAGAGGAAGTAAATATGAGCGATGGCTGGGAAGACTGGGTGTAACCATGAGCTTGTATTATTAGGATGTTCAGATATAAACAGTAGGAGAAACGCTGCCCAAAACAAAAGGCAGTTCCCTCTCTGCTGGAAATATGTACAGCTCTATTTCCAGACTGATGGGAACACGATGTGGGTGTAGTTTAGATGATCACAAGGAGTCTCGGGCTTCACGGCAGGAATGAAAAATTACCTGGATGGCCCTGACGATTCTTCTGAGCTTCTGTTGCCCCATGTTCTCTGTGCCATGTAATTCCCCCGAAATTTGGATGTTGTATACCTGTGGTGTCTGTCCGTGATCTAGGGATTATGGAGATAGTGTGGACAAAGGACCAAGTTTGGTTTCTAGCTAAAGAATTATGAATGGCAGTGGAGCCAGAAAATTTTTTGATAACTTCTTCCTCCCCAGCACATAAGTGTCTGTCTTCCTCACTTCCAGCCACGTGCTAAACAAAATTCCTGAATCATCTTGAACTCTTCCCTCTTCTACCCAGTCAGTCAGTTGCTGGCCTTGCATCTTGCTCATACCAGCTCAGAGATTCCATAGGGCAAAATCTGGAGAGAGGGGCTCACAGTCATCGTCATTGTTCTCTTTAAAACTCCAATTATGGGGCGCCTGGGTGGCTCAGTCATTGCCTTCGGCTCAGGTCATGATCCCTCATTGGGCTCCCTGCTCGGCGGGGAGCCTGCTTCTCCCTCTCCCACTCCCCCTGCTTGTGTTCCCTCTCTTGCTGTGTTTCTCTCTGTCAAATAAATAAAATCTTAAAAAAAAAAAATCAAATTATTGGCATCTCAACACTGTTGTTTCTTCCTTTTCTGTATCCTAATTCTGCTAAGAATCAGAATCTTGCTAGTCTCACAGCCGGGTGAGAAGAGTGTTGATTTTACAGAGAACCAGCTTATCATCTATTTATGGAAAAGTCTCAGTCTTAGAGGTCACCTTTTGGAAAAGAGACTAGAGGGCAAGCAGGTGTGTTACGTGTTTGTACTCGGGCTTTGGCTTTGTATCTGGCCGATAGGAAACACTCTGAAAATGTTCCCAGTGTAGCCACATAATGTGGTCTTTAAGTCGTCTCTTGGTGAGAAACAGCTCTTGAAGAATAGCTCCGAGATAGGGCATCTGTGATGTCAGATTATAAAACAGGGCAGAAGGATGGGGGAGATGTTTTGTAACCCAGTTTAGGCCTCTTAAGCAGTTTACTTATATAGTAAGAATGATATGTTCACACAAGAAGTCAGTGTACTTGGTGTTGCTGTCACTGTATACAGGATGTGGTGGGAAATCCTGATACTATTTTGACATTGACATTCTTTCCACACTCGGTGCACATGGAGTCTGCCCTCTGGTTAATGGCATTGACCATGATTGGAAGCTCTGCCCCTGACGATGTGGGCTGCTTGACCACTTTTGTGTAAATGAGCTTGCTTATCTCTAAGTGCTGCACACTTTTTTTTTTTTAATTGTGGGAGCACACCCATAAGACAGGAAATACCACAGAAGGTGGACAGGTCCGTGGTGCCTCTTGGTACATTTGGGTGGTTGTGCAGCCATCACCGCCATCTGTCTCCAGAACTTTCTCATCTGTGCTGACTGAGACTCTCTGCCCATTAAATAACAGTTCCACATTTCTCGCTCCCTCTTCCTCGTTCTCGGAAACCACCGTCCTGGGTTTTTTTGTTGCTGTGAGTTTCACTACTCTGGTTAGCTCACATATATGAAATCCCACAGTATTTGTATTTGGTGGACTGGCTTCTTTCACTTAGCGTCATGTCTGCGGGGTCATCCGTGTTGTGGCACGTGTCAGAAGTTCCTTCCTTTCTAAGTCTGAATGGTACACTGTATGTGCAGGCCACGTTTTATGTACCCACCATCTGTTGATGGACGTTTGGGGTATTTCCGCCTCTTGTCTATTGTGAACAGCGCCACTCTGGATGTTGGTGAACGGATACCTGTTCGAGGCCTTGGTTTTGGTCCTTTTCGGCACCTACCCAGAAGTGGGGTTGCTGGATCATGTGGTGGTTCTCTGTGTCATTTTGGAAAGAATCAGCACATCGTTCCACTGCAGGGGCTGTGTCTGACATTCCCACCAGCAGCACACCAGGTTCTGACTTCTCTGTGCCCTCGCCAGCACTTGTCACTTCCTCGGTGCTGTTTGGAGGTGGGGAGGTGATCGTAGCCACCCTAACGGCTGTGATGCAGCATCTCGTTGTGGTTTTTGCTTTTGTGTATTTCCCTAATGCACACTCACCTTTGCACCGGTTATGTTTGTAAGAGGCCAGAAGTAGGAGCTTTCCGGGCTGCTTCATATCGCTCTACTGGAAAGACATGTGAGCCCCCGAGACTGCGTGGTCAGAGTGCATCATCATACTTGCCCCGCGGGCTTTCCTTTCTGTTCTGTGGTGGCTTTTGACTGCTTTTTCTTATTTCTGTGGATTCTACCGTGTGTGCCGTCGTACTGACCTGCTGCTGTCTGCAGAGGACCCTCCCCAGCCCGGCTGCACACTGCTGCTAGACCAGCCCAGTCTCGGGCTCCTCCTCGCTGGTCTCTGTGTCCTGATGCTCCATACTCCCTTCTTCCCCGCTACCCCATTTTATCGATACACTTCTTCTAGAGTCAACTTCCTGGCATGTACTGCTCGCACTCCCTAGCCTCTGTAATCTGGGAAAGGGTCCACCCTTGCCCAAGAACAAAGCCTAGATTCACGGTAGCCATACCCCCACTCTTCTTTCTGGGAACTTTCGGGCTGTTGGTGCTCCTTGGAAACGTCTAAGGAAGAGGTCTCTCGTCGTGGTTCCAAGGATACACTCCAGACCACTGACTGGACACACACCTGTGCTTCTGGTAAGGGTCCCATGGCTTCCCTCAGATTCTTAGGAAGGAGTCTGTGCCACAAAAGGCTTTTTTTCTTTGTTGCGTGGCTGGAATTCCCTGCCTCTCCTCCTCTCTCTGGAGCATACTGCCCGCTTTCAAGGCCCATCTCATATACCACCACCTTTGCTGAGCTTTCCTCAACTATCTGAACCAGAGATTTTTTTTTTTTTTTTTAATTCTAGGAGTTTCCTTTCTTCTCTGGGTTTCCAGAACTCGTATACCTCTTGTATTTCAGTGACTACTCAGTGTTTCCCAAGCTGTGGTCCACGGTTGGTGGAGTTATGGCACGTGCTTATTTACTTCTGTCACCCTGAGAGGCAAATGTAACCCTCGGCATTTCCAATTAAAAAAGATTCCTCATACCTGTAAACTGTGAGAACTACCCTGCCAAACTGTAGTCTGGATCCCGTCTTCCTCATCTGTCTGTTGCTATACCTTAACACTGTTCCTTGCATAAGGTGGGGGGCCTCCAAAACGGTGCCTGGCCAGCTCTGTGGGGGGATCTGTGTGCAGCTGACCTCCAGAGAGCTTCAGGAAGCCTTCTTATGCCACATCTCCCGGTCCTTCCCTGGGGAAAAAGTCTCAATGTGCCTGAAACCAGCATTTTTCAATATAGGTGTTACTTTTAAATGTTTGAAAATGAATCCTCATTCAGAAGAAGGAACCAGCTGACAACTGCGTTGTGTCCAGATTATGTCCGTAGAGATGGTGAGTCTCCGCGGCACATGGCTGTTAATTAGCTTTCGGTGACTGAAGCAGGCGTCTGGACAGACAGCCCCAAACAAACAAAACATTTCTCCCACTGACAGCATTCTGATATGCAAAGACTTGGCACCCACAGTTCCATGGATTAGTTGTTTCATTTTGGTTTTTTATTTTCTAAATATTTTTGTCTCAAGTAAACTGGGACTGTTTTCCAACTGATCTTCTCCAGAGATCTGAATATATACTTTGCCAGATTTTTTCAGTTTAGAATTGTTATTAAAACTTGTTTAAGCATTTGTTGAATCCAAAGCAAGGAAAACAGTCAGAAGAGGCACTTGTGGGGTTGGGGAAAGACGGCGCCTGCTGTTTCTGAGGACCGCCCTGACTTGGGCGAGTTTCTCCGCCTCCCCTGCCTCCAGCCGGTTGATCCCTTTGTGGATCTGGTTAGCGGAGGCGGAGTGATCATCCTGAAGCCTCTCCTAACTTTTCATTCTCTGTAAAATCACCGAGGATAATGAATCCAAAGATTAGTAAGCATCCACCGTAAAACCACCCATATCACTCAGTTGGGGGACCCCTGGAGTAAAGATGTGCTTCTGTTCTCAAGAAGCTCAGTCTTCGGATCAGACGCCGTTACCAGTGCGGTTAATACGCGAGGATACTGTCTGCGAACCTCGCCTCGCAGAGTGTGTGTGGCCTCCTCTCCTGGGGCGGGACAGAGGTCCAGACTAGCTGACAGTATTTTGCAAACTGTAAAGTACTGGGAATCTAGTGATATCAAGAGGTGCTGTGCAGTTTTAATTCTGATCTTACCTGTCCTGTTAAATAAAACCCGCTCTTTCCAAAGTCACGAGAAACATCACAGTTGCCCAGTCCAGTAACTTCTAACTTTTATCTCCTTGACATCTTTGCAGCGGTAGGCAGCATGGAACGACCTTCTCATTTCAGCCCTCTGCTTCCTTGACTTCTGCGCAACTAAGCTGTCTGAGCTCTTCTGCTTCCACCAGGGTGTGGAGACCCTGACTTCCCCCTCACTGTATAGTGCAGTGCCTTGCCTGGAGCGGAAGAAAAGAGTCCTTAACTCAGGCCCTCTGTCTCTCTGTGTCATTGCGACCTGGACAAAATACACGTAGCGCTTAAAACATGATTACTCCGTATGGCGTCTCGCTCATTCTCTTTTCTATTGATCGTAGCTCACGTTGAGCCAGCACACGGTTCAGGGTGCACAGGCACGGAGGACCGGACCACTGTCACGTCTCTCTCACATGAACTGTGAATCCTTGCAGGACACTTTTTTTTTGACTACTTCTGCTTTTAAGGCTTCACATAATGATTTGATATATAGAAGGTATTTAATACTTTTCTTTTTTAATAAGAAGGGAGGCAAACCTAAGGGTGATGCGCATTACACCTTCATACTGTCTTCCTTTCCTAGAAGGTAACCAACAGATTAAAATATGTTTTCCATTTAAAAAAATATATACTCCCAGGGCACCTGGGTGGCTTATTCGGTTAAGCATCTGCCTTCCACTCGGGTCATGATCCCCGGGTCCTGAGATTGACTGGGCCTCATATCCAGCTTCCCTGTTCAGTCCGGAGGCGGCTTCTCTTTCCCACCCCCTTGCCACCCCTCAACTCATAAGCCCTCTCGTGCTGTCTCTCGCTCTCTCAGATAAATAAATAAAATCTTTAAGTACACACAGATACACTCCCATGATATACCACTTCACACCTGCTAGGATGGCTACAATCAGTAGACAAGAACAATTACGAGTGTTGGCACATATACGCAAAGATAAGACACCCGTACGTTGCTGGTGGGGACATCAAATGGTATAGCCCCTTTGGAAAAGTCTGGCAGTTCCTCAGAATGTTAAACGTGAAGGTATCACATGACCCAGCAGTTTTACTCCTACGTGTCAACCCAGGAGAAATGAAAAGACACCCAAACAAAAACTCGTGCATGGGTTTTCATAGCAGCATTATTTTAAACTGCCAGAAAATGAAGACAACCCAGTGTCCATCAACTGAAGAATAAATAAATAAAATGTGGGTATCCCCACACAGTGGAAGATTATTTGGTAGTAAAAGAATGAAGTAGCAGTACAGGCCCCTCTTGTGGGAAAACCTTGGAAAAAACCCTTTGCTAAGTAAAAGAAACCAGTCATCAGAAATCACCTAATGGGTGATTCCGTTTATGTGAAGTGTCCAGAGTAGGCAAATCCATAGACACAGAAAGTGGGCTCTTGATTGCCCAGAACTGGGAAATGGAGGTTGAGGTGGGGTGAAGACCAGCAGATACAGTATCTTCTTGGCATGATGAAATGTTCTCAGCTTAGACACAGTTAACGGTCACACAGTTCTGCGAATATCCTAAACCACTGAATCATACACTTTAGATGGGTGAGTTTTAGAGTATATGAAGTATGGTATTTCAGTAAAGATGTTAAAATGCCAAATTACACACACATACACATGCGCACATGTGAGCTCATTTGATCCTGGAACAGAAAAGAACATTAGTGGAAAGAGAGATGAAATCCAAATCCAGTCTAGAATTCAGTTAATTGTTATGTACCAATGTCGGTTTCCTACTGTTGACATACCAGGGTTATGTAAGATGTTCCCATTCGGGACAGGGAAGGAGGGGTGAGGGAGGGGTGTATAAGAATGTGAGCTATCTTTGTAACTTTCCTGTCAACCTAAAGCTACGACAAAATAGAAGATTTCCCAAATTAAATTTAAAAAACAAAGTGATTTGTAAAGAAAAATTGGGAAACTACAGAAAATGTAAAATAGATATTGTTTCTTTATGTTTATTCAAGCATAATCATTCAGTGAAAAACTGAATCAGATAAGGTTTTTCACCACATAGGTATGATTCTATCAAGAGACTTTTGCTTTCCACTGTGTTTAAATGTTTTAATAATATTTAATATATACTGCCAAAACTGATATAGGTCCGAGATTTTACCCTACTTGAAGGTTCCTAAGTTAGCCTGACAGTTTCCTGGGCGCTGGCTGAAGGCACAGGGCTTCTGGGTCCTGCAACAAGTGAATTGATTACTCATTGCAGAAAAAGCACCATAAGCATCACTTCCTTGTTGGTTCCTCTTGCTTTCCCAAGTTCCCCAAGGGCAGCACAGAGGAACCCAGATGGGGGCTGGGTCATAGCTGAGAAACCCCACCCTTAGGAAACCTCCATTTTTATAATGGGCAGTGAGCCTGCCTGATCATTGTCCTCGACTGAGGCATTATCTTTATTATGCTGGACGGTAAAGAAACCTACCTTTTGCTTCGGAAAGAAATAGTATCGCTGTTTCCAAGGCTAGTGATGCACAGACATTTTGAAAAGATAGTTTTTCAAAACAAAAGGACAATCAGTGCCTTCGCTCACAAGACCTGGGAAAGAGACCTATGAAGAATATTCTTCCGTTATTAATAGGTTCTCACCACTGTTATTCAGAAATGAATGTATTCAGTTAAAGAGATTTGATTTAGGGGCACCTGGGTGACTCAGTTTGTTAAGCTACCAACTCTTGATTTCGGCTCAGGTCATGATCTCGGGGTTGTGAGATCAAGCCCTGTGTTGGACTCCACACTCAGTGTGGGGTCTACTTGAGATTCTCTCTCTCTGTCCCCCTCTGCCCCTACCCCCACTCATGCTCGCTCTCTCTCTCTCTCTCAAATCTTTCAAAGAAGATTTGATTTAATCTTAATTTCATTCTTATGTGTTCTTTTTGATAAATATTTTTAATATTTTAATTTTAATAAAAACAATGCATTTTAAAAAAAGATTTTGTTTATTTGACAGAGAGACACAGCAAGAGAGGGAACACAAGCCGAGGGAGTGGGAGAGGGAGATATGAGGGAGCCCCAATATGGGGCTCAGTCCCAGGATCTTTGGATCATGACTGGATCCCAGGACAGACACTTAACAACTGAGCCACCCAGGCACCCCCAAAATAATGCATTATTTTAGTTATTTATATTTTACATATTGTTTAACTTACTTTTTCTAATATGCAAATGCCTGAAATGAAATGAAAAGTATAGTCACTTAGTCCCTTACTTATTAAAGGCCAGGAATGTTCAGTTTACCATTGGCTGTGGAATTGAGAAGGCAATGAAAAATAGTCTAAAATAAAGTATTTTTGCAAAGGTTCCTATAATTTTAATGAAACTTGAGGATTATAATGTTAAAGTATTTGGGAGTTATAAAAACTAAGAGCATATATTGCACTTATATTTTATATTTAGGGTATTTTTTCAGCTTTTTTGAATATTATTTATATAGTTATAAATATAAAATTTATATACAATAAATTTTTTATATTTATATGTAAAATCAATTTAAGTTCACAATTTGATGAGTTTTGACAGATATTTAAATTGTGTAGTAACTTCTGCAGTCATGGTAGGAGCATAGCCATCACCCCCAAAGTTCCCTCCTCTCCCCTTGCAGTCATTCTGTTCCCCCAATTGAGTCACTGACATAGTTGCTCACACTATTTTTGCCTTTCCTACAATACTGTATGGAACCATACAATAGGTAATGTTTTTTGTCTGACTTTTTTTTTTGTTAACTTTATGATCTTGAGACTCATCCGTGTTATTTGTATCAGTGGTTCATTCCTTCTTATTGTTAGTCTGTTGTATTCTATGAATGTACCCTATTTGTTTATCCATTTACCTATTGACAGCAAATTGAGTTGTTTCTAGTTAGGGGCTATCATGGGTTAAGCTGCTATGAAAATCCCAGTAGAATTCTTTGTGCAAAGATACATTTGGGTTTTTTTGGGGGGTGAATACCCATCAGGGGGATTGTTGTGTTGTATTGAGTATTTGTGACATTATAAGAAATTGCTAACCTGTTGTCTAAAGCAGCTGTACTGTTTTGCATTCTTCTGGTAATGTATCAGTGCTCGGTTGCTCCCTGTCTTTGCCAACACTTGGTATTATCAGTCTTTAACTTTAACCATTCTGATACGGACCATTACTCTTTGTGGTTTCAATTTGCTCTTTCCTGATGACTAATGATGTTGGGCACCTTTTCCTGTGTTCTTTACCAGTCATATATATTCTTTGATGAAATAATTTCTCAAGTCTTTTGCCCATTTTAAAAGGGTGTTGTTTCTTAATTTATTTTAAGAGGTTTTTCATTGTTATTTCTATTTTAATGTTTATGTACTTTAATAATTTATATTTTAATATAGCTTATATTACCAGTCCGTTAGCAGATAGATCCTGGGTAAATATTTTCTCCTAGTCTGTGGTTTGCCTTTTCATTTTCCTAACAATGCCTCTGAGGAGCAAAAAAAATTTAATTTTGCTGTGGTCAGTTTTTTCAGGTTTTCCATGTGTGCTAAGAAATCTTTGCCTGACCCAAGATCACAAAAAATAGTCCCCTCCTCTAGAAGTTTTGTAGTTTTAACTTTAATATTTAGGTATATTTTTAGTTCATTTTTACAGTTGATACAAGATTTGAGATTTGGGGGAGATTTGTTTGCATGTGGATATGCACTCGTTACAGGACTATCTGTTCAGAAGACTGTTCTTTTCCTGGTTGGAATAGCACTTGGCATCTTTGTCAGATATCAATAGGTCATGTCTGTGAAGGTCTATTTGTGGATTCTCTCTTATTCCGTTGATCTAAATGTTTGTCTTTGTGCCAGTCCCACACTGGCTTGATGACAGTACCTTTTATAGTAAATCTTAGAATCAAGTAGTGATCATTCGGGGGAGAATTCACAACTTAACAGGAGTACATTTTCTGATGTATAAACATGAGATTTCTATTTAAGCATGCTTTAGTTTTCCTCATCAGTGTTTTATAGTTTTTAGAATACAAGTCTTGCTCAGATTTTCTTACTTATTTTATATTCATTGATGCTATTATAAATGGTATTACTTTTGCTTTTAATTTTACTTTTTAATTATTCACTGCTAGTATATAGAACTAGTGCTGCTTTTTTATATATTGACTTTTTATCTTGCAGCTTTGCTAAACTGATTTATTCTAGCAGCATTTTGGTAGATTCCTTAGGATTTTCTACATAGATAATCATGCTATCTATGAATAAAGAAAGTTTTATTTCTTCCTTTCCAGACCCCTATACATTTTATTTCTTTTTCTGCTTTAATGCGTTGGCTAGAAACTCCTGTACAGTGTGGAATAAATGTGATGAGTGTGGACATTCTTGCCGTGTTCTTGATCTCAGAGCAAAAGCATTTATTCTCTTTTAAATATGATATTAACTGTGGGTGTTTTGTGTTTGTGGTTTTTTTTTAATAGATACCCTTTATCAAGCTGAGGAATTTCATTTGTTTCCAGTGTTCTATGATTTTTATCACAAATAGATGTTTAATTTTACCCAACGCTTTCCTACATTTCTTGTTAATCATTAATTTTTGGAGTTTTGGTCTGTTAATAAATTGATTTTTCAGCATTCCTGGGATGAACTTGGTCATAGCAACTTGATCTTTTTTCTTTTTTCTGTGTGCTGGATTCAGTATCCTAATTTTCAGGATTTTGCAACTGAGTTCCTGAGGGATATTGATTTATACTTTTCTTATAATGTCTTTGTCTAGGTTTGGTGTCCAGGGGATGCTGGACTCATAAAAATGAGCTCTGTGTTGTTCCTTCCTTTTCGGTTTTGTGTAAGAGTTTGTGTAGCTTTTGTATTATTTCTTCCTTACATATTTGATGGCATTCACCACTGAAGCCTTCTGTGCCTGTAGAGTTCCTGTGCCTGTAGGAAGTTTTTTTTCACTGAATTCAGTGTCTTGATGGCATTCACCACTGAAGCCTTCTGTGCCTGTAGAGTTCTGTGCCTGTAGGAAGTTTTTTTTCACTGAATTCAGTGTCTTAATAGAATAATGGTATTCAGCTTATCTTTATCTTCTTGAGCAAATTTTGGTAGTTTGTGTATTCCATGAAATGTTTCCATTTAATCTGACTTGTTGAACCTGTTACAGTGATGTTCATAATACCCCTTTGTTACCCTTTCATTGTCTGTAAGGTCTGTAATAATGACTTCTTTTAATTCCTGATAACTTGCAGTTTTTAACTTTCGTTCTTGGTCAGTCTGGGTAGAGTTTTGCTGATATCATTGATCTAGTGAGGGAATCAGCTTTTGGTCTCATCGATTTTCTTCTTTTTTTCTTTTCTTTAAGATTTTATTTTTTTGTCAGAGACAGGGAGGGCGTGGGGAGAGAGAGGGGCAGGCAGAGGGAGAGAAGCAGGCTTCCCACTGAGCAGGGAGCCCAACGTGAGACTTGATCCCGGGATTCTGGGATCGTGACCTGAGCTGAAGGCAGACACTAAACTGACTGAGCCACTCAGGCGTCCCTGATTTTATTTTTCTGTTTTCTATTTCATTGATAACTGTTCCTTGTATTCTTTATCCTATTTGCTTTGGGTTAGTCTGCCTTCTTTCCTAGTTTCTTAAGGTAGAAACTTAGATCATTGATTTGAGACCTCTCTTTTCTAATATAGGCATTTAGTGTTATAAATTTTGCTCTAAATACTGTTTTAGCTTTGTCTCACAAATTTTTATATGTGATGTTTGAATTTTTGAGTTTGAGATATTTCTGATGTTTAACTAATTATACAATGATTCCTGAAGATTTCTTCTTTGGTTCATGGATTTTTTTAATAAGTTTTTGTGTGTTGTTTTGTTTTGTTTTGTTTTTTAAGTGTTTGCAGTTTTTCCAGGTAACTTCTTATTTCGGTTTCTGGTTTTGATATGTTGTGGCCAGAGTGCATATGTAGTATGATTTTAGCCCTCAAATTTGATACTTCTTTTATGCCACAGATGAACGTTCCATGTGTATTTGAAAAGAATGTATATTTTACTGTTGTTGGGTGAATTGCTCTGTGTGTGTTGGGTAGATCAAAGTGCTTGGTAATTTTCAAGTTTTCTGTATCCTTACTGATTCTGTGTCTACTTGTTTTATCACTTATGGTGAGAGGACTGTTGAAATCTCTCTTGGTAATTAAAAAATTATATTCTTTTAAATTTAATGAAAGTAGATGGTTATGATATTAATAAGATGGCTGAGAGCTGTAAAGGCTAAATTAAAAAAATATTTTAGGGGAATGTTTTCTCCTTAATATGCGTTGGATGCCCACAGACTTGTTTTCCATTGCCAGTCTCGTCACTTACTACCTCAGCAACCCTGCTGAGCTTATTCTTTGGATACAAGTAATACAAACTTCTAGTAGCTATTGTGGGGATTAAATTAATAATTAATTATATAGACTTCTACTGTCCGATCCCCAGCAGACAGTAACTCTTGAATACATGGAAATTATTTGTGTGTGTTTTTAACTTGCAAGTAGGATATCAAATACGTATTTTAATCTTTGATGCACTGTACCAGGTTTTCTCTTTGTATATCTTTTTCCTGTTGCTTTTATTGGAGACTTAATTGAGCATAGCATGCCTTGACTGTATTGTGAAAAGGATTTTTTCTTGTCATAATTTTTCTTACTTTACGATAAAGTGTTAAAGAAAGCGGTGGGGGTGTTGGCATAGTAGATACATTTGCAGCAGCTATGAAATGACCCACATTACTTCACTGTCTGAAAGTCAATGTGTTTTTTCTTTTCGTTCAGATAAACCGAGAAAGCTGGTGTACAATAAAGCCGTGCCCTGATAGAGCAGCGCTGCTGGCCCCCACACAGAGCCCAGGTGAGCAGGGGTCTTCCAACTTCCAGTTGCTTGAATAACTGTATCTGAAGTGTCCATTTTTTTTTTGGCACTGCAGACCCTCTGATTACAGACCTCTTCTGGAGATCTGTCTTTCCTTACCACGCCATGCAGTAAGTCAGAAGAGGGGGTATGTGTGATTTGGGTTTGTAGGCATTTTGTCTCAACTGAGAATGGGTAGTGTCCTGTAATTAACCTAAATTTCATTTTAGTAGTGAGTCTTCACATGTGGCTTTCTGACTCATCACCTCTGTGAAGGCATCTGTGCTGTGCACACACACGGCATCATGATTTCTCAGTCTGGTAAAACTATTTATTAAGAACTAAACTGTGGCTCTCCATTTTGGCAGCACATCGAAATTATGTGGGGTTGATTTAGAAATACACTGTTGCCTGGGTCCTGCTCCCAGAAGCTCTGATTTAATGGGGCCTGGAGGGTGTGAGCTGGGCCTGGGAATCTTTGAAAGACCCTTTGGTGACTCCACTGCATGGCCAGGATTGAGAATCGTAAACTCTGGAAGTATTGTTGCAACTGAGCCTTTCTTTAAACACCCATGAGGTATTAGTAACAACAGGTGAGGGTCAGCTGCTAAGACCTGACCTGTTAATGACACAGCGCATGACTTGCGGGTAGTTAGATGCCCAGATTTTTACCCAGGTTTAGCCACTAATTCACAGTGACATAAGGAAAGTTCCCTAATGTCTGTGTGCTCTGTTGTCTCCCATCTCTCGAGAGTTCCTAGCTCTCCTCAGTGGGGCATGTTGCCTGAATGATGCGGCGGGTAACTCTAAGGCCCTGGGCCCTACCCTGGGCTCCTGAGTCGACCTGACTCAGCAACACCTGTTTACCTGTACAGGTTTTAGTGACCTGTGTTAAAAATTTACTGAGTCCTCATTGACTGGTCTTTATAGAAACAGCGTAGTTGTGGATATCCTGCAATAGTATTAAATTGGAAGACAAACTGTCCAAATTCTGTATCTCCAAGAGGTTTTCCACTGATTCTCAACACTTGGACTTTACTCCGAAGGAAGTATGGGATGTAGATGTGAAAAATATTCTTCCCTAGTCTCGCATGGGGGACATTATGCTGTAGTTGTGTTTAGGTCTCTGCCTAGGGGAAGATTGGCCCTGTTCACGGGGTTAGCTGACACTTATACCCCACCCAGCCCCCCAGAATCTTCTACTTAAAAGTATACTACTTACTGTATCTTGGTTCCTTGAGCTGTTCAGGGTGTTTTCTGAAAGTATAATGACTCCCAGCCATCCAAGCGGTGAAACTGTATGCCTTTAAAAGTTAAATGTGGAAGTTTCTCCACATGCTGGAATTTAACTTACTCCTTTAAAGAAGTGAATTTTGAACGCCTTGAGCATTTTCCAAGGACATCCTCTTGAATTTTGTTGACAACCCCCACTCCATACTCCAACCCTAAGCCTAACTACCTTCGTGTTTTTAGAGTGGGTCTTTTTAACTCTCCGTGTAACAGTATCCGAGATCTGGATCATGCTTTGGAGCTTCAGGCCCGAGTTTTTGATTTTAATAAAATTTTTGATGAATTCTAGGCCCTTTGGATCTTGGAGGTTTCATTTATGTTAGGAACACAGCTCAAGAGAGCAATACTGTAAAACCAAGAAAGATGATATGTTTTAAAATCACTTTGGGTATTCCTCCATTATGGATACATACAAATTTATTTAAGTACAAATAAATACAAATGCATTATGATTAGCATGGTTCAGCAAATCCTAGTGGGCGCTGCTGGTAGTTTTTCCTTTCTTTCTTTGCCTGCTATAATTAGACCAAATGACTAGAGATGACACGTCATCTTAAAAATGACGTGTTTTCCTAGCCTTTAAAGAAATTAACGTCTCAGGACACAAAAGTTTATAGGTAGATTTATATACGAGTCATAAAACAGGACTGGCCCCTGTCAGGTAAATGTCCTCACCAGATGCTTGCAGAGTTCCTGCCTGCCGGTTAATGACAAAGCCTTGACTTTATTATGTGCTTTATCCCACACCTGCTGTGTGTGAGGGGCTGGGTTGTGGTCACCGTTTGCATAAATTCTTTCTAACCTGCACTACAACTGTTTTAGGGAGGTACTAATCACCCCCTTTCACTGCTGTGGAATCGAAGGCCTAGGGATTAAATGACTTCTTATCTGGGGTCAGCCAGACGGGACCACCTCTAAAACCAGGCAGTGCTCAATGCTTTTGCTCCTGCCTGCGAGTGTTGCCCCACCTTACTCATTGCAAGAGGGCAGGTAGGAAGGCCAGTGACTCTAGGTGGGGACTAGCTTTGCCTTTAGGGCCCCCCTCATCTGTAGGGTTTCATGATGGCTGATGGTCTTTCTCTCCCCCTTGTTCCCTGTCCGCTGACTCTTCTCCACCCACTGCCCACCGTCAGCTCACCAGTTAGGCTTGTGTCACGCAGCGGAGTCATCCCCCAGCTTCATTGCTGGCCCAGATTTATTTTCTGGGTGAACTGTTCCTACCAGGGCTGAATCTGGATCTTCCCTGTGAATTTTCCATTAGAATGTCTTGAATTGGTTTGTTTTCCAGTCTGGACTTGGGACGTGGTCTGTGTGCCTGCCAGCTGGAGACCGGCAGCTCAGCATAGTTGCTGTGACAGCCCTTTCTTTTCTTGGCCAGCCCCCCGTTTTCCCCTCAGCCATGAAATGGAGTTTTTTTATTTTCCAAGTGGGGAAAGGGGGAGAAGTAGAAAGGTCACACCTACCAACTCCAGCTAAGTTAGTACATACTGTCCAAAATTGGGGAGTGGAAGGAAGGGGTGGTCCAGAATATCCATGATTTCCAGTCTTTTAAAGGCAGGGCTATTTCCATTGAACGGAACAGTCAAATAGTTTGGACCAACCAAGATTGAAATGCACTAGGGGCGTTTTTTTTTTCCTTAAATTGAAACATTTTCAGATTAATCTATGAACCGCGCCTCACTCCCCGTGGCATCCTTTGTGTACTTCTGTGTTGATATTGTCTGTTAATATGTCTTTTTCTACTGCAAGATTGTGAATTACTCCATACCCACACCCACACACAGACTAAGTATCTATCTGGATAATCCTCAGTACCTAGTCAAATACCTGACTGACAGAGGAGGTAATTTTATGGGCAAGCAATTCACAGCCGATATACCAGTACATTGCTTCTTTGACCCTTCCTCTAAGATTCCCAGTTAAGCCAGGGCAAATAATTTATTAGTGATCGATAATTAGCTAATTCGGATAAGAAGAAACTTCCTCTTTTCATGCATGCACGCGCACACACACGTGCAGTTACTGTCCAAACATAGACCCTGAGAATTCAGAGAGGCACTGGGTGTTGTCTAATCTCTACTTCCCGTTCTCTGTATGCATCTTTTCTGAACCCTCTTGACAAAGTCATTCAGCCTTTGCTCTACCCCTTCTGCTGAAGTGACAGTGGTTACTTGATGAAACTGCCAACCCATTGCCCAGAAGCCTGAGTTCTCGCAAAGCTCTGTGGCTTCCACTTGGTGGGCTCTTCGCTCTGCCTCCGGAAGAGCACGCAGCAAATCTGTGGCCGCCCTCGGACACCTTGGCCTCACGCTCCTGTGCAAGCCACGTGGCTCTCGAGTGTTTGCACCTGACCTCGTCGCCAGGCAGGCGTTTCTGTTTATCAGTGTTTGAATTTGAGCCTCACCCAGGGGCAGACATCATCCTGTGGGTGCGGTCTGTTCGTCACGTGATGGCAGGACTGTCCTCAGTGTGGGCCTAGGCACACTGTCTATTTGATAGGGTCTGAAACCATCAGTGTTTTGTTTTGCTCTCACCTTGTATCGTCAGCTCCTCCTGAATCTGCTTTCAGCCAAAACCCCCGGGTGGAGTGCTCTTGAACTGCTAGGTAGCCCGCCCATCTGTTGTGTCCCTCGTCACTTAACGTCACCTGCAGAGTTGATCTATGTCTGTCTGAATATAAAATGCTTACTGGAACGGAAATGCTTCACTCTCCAGACTTCTTGAAGGGGGTTGATATGTATCTACTGGCTGACTTTCTTTGGGTTGTCGGTTTTACCACATACAAATATTTTTAATTGTTGTCTCTTTTGTTTACAGAATTAATAGGAGGAAGTGGGTTAAATACCTTGCAAATTTCAATGTACTAATAGAATTCCTGGATCTACAGTACAGCCTAACGTTTCTGTCAAGGCCCCATCTGTCTGATCCACCAGAGTCCCTTGGATCGTTCTTGAACTGAAGACAGATTCTAGATGATACATCTCTCTTTAGTGCATTATTCCCCCAATGTCAGGTCTGTTTAAGGTAGAAGCTAAACAATTACATTGCTGTCATTACTCAGTAGAACCCATAAGTGTAATATACTGTTATTTTTATTATATATACTTCCCCTCCTTTTTTAATCCCACTGTTTGACTTAGGTAACAAGTTTTCAGAAAGAACTTAAGTCTTAGAAATTTGGCCAATAAACCCTATCTCATAGTTTCCTAATAAAGGACTTCTGAGTGTAGTAGCAAAAGAAAATATTTTCTAACTACCAAGAGAAAAAGATTATCACTTTTAAATTATACCACTAAATACCTAAATATAGATGGAATTATGGTTCTAGATTACCATTTTATCTTTTGGTGCCTTTGGTTTACATGGCAGATCATGGTTGTCCTATAGTAACAAACACCCTAGAACTGGAATACCAGAGTTAAAAGCTTCTAATATGACTTTGTCTTTTACAGCTGCTTAATACTGGAAGAGGGAGGGAGGTTAGTTGGTTGACTTACAAGGCGAATTGCTGGAATGAAAAGAAAATAATTTTTTTTTTAACATATTGGTTGAATATATTTTCTTTTTCAGAATGTGAGAACTTCCTGGATGTTGGACTGGGCAGAGAGTGTGCCTCAAAACAAGGTGTCCTCAAGAGAGAATCCGGCAGTGACTCTGACCTCTTTCACTCACCCAGCGAAGAAGTGGACAGCATCATCTTCCCCAAGGTACTGTCTGCCTCGGTATGCGATGCCTGGTGGCCCATACTGAGCATCTCTCCAGCTCTGTGGGATCCTGGAGAACAGTCCATCCTCCCTTCCAAAGAAGTGAGCTCCGGGTGTCTGGGACTTAGGAAAAAGCATCAGCCACTTTCTCTTCTGTAGATTGGTGGCTGGTTACATGCAGGCTTTGAAGCCTGAAGATTGAGAGTTCCCTTTGTGTGAATTAAGTCAGAGGAGGGTTAATACTTTTCAGTGGGCAAGAAGGGACCGCAGCTCAGACTATAACACATCATGTGTATAAACTAACCATAGAGTCATTTCTGATTAATCTGTTTAGCCCTGAAGTTCGTTGCCCAGCTTGGTGATGTCACCCCTCCTCATCTAGTCTTCTTAATTGGAACTTTCTAGATCTCTGCTGGGGAACCCAGACTGTCTTCTCCCCAGTGAAAAGCCAAGCCCATGCACATGAGTCACTATGTGTTTTCATATAATTTGAGGCTCTCTAAGTGGTCGGGGGATGGTGGCGGTTTGCTTTCTTTTGCTTACGTTTGTATCTAGTAGCAGCGAATTCTCTTTTGTCTCCTGAGAAGCCTAGCGGCCTTTCCCGCAGCAGGATGGGCAAGTGGTGCTCAGTCACGTTGGTTGTCTTAATTGCATGGGGCTGAGCTGTGAGGAAGCCTTCAAGAAGGCTTCATGATGACTCTGGAGAAGAGAGAAAAGGTCAGTTAGGTTAGCAGGTGATGACCATGCCCCTGTGAAGATGTTGTCCCATAAGGTACGAGAGAGGCTATGTGTCCAGGGATCCTAGGCTAGAACCTATTTAAAGCCTCTGTGAATGTACCCTCAGACACTTTCTTTTCATTTTTGTCCAGTGGCTCTCATGTGCCCATTTGTCCTCCCCTATTTCTTTTCCACCACGTTCCTTTTCCTTGTGTTCACTATCTTCCAGAAGGGTCCTTGGAAAAGTTTACAGAACTTCAGGATTCCTGTCATTGTTACTTTCAGTAAATTGATTCAGTGGGTTCTGTAAAGTAAAAAAATCTGTGCACCGGGAAGGTCTGTCCTTCTCTGAGGTTATCCAAGAAGAGGGAAATCATGATTTTTTTGAAATAACAATTTGGGTAATTTCCACTATGACTTTGAGAATTTCATGTAAGGACTTCTGAACCATCTCTCACCGCCAAGGGCTGAAAGGGCACGTCTCTTAGAATATTTTACTTGTGTCTATCTCTTAATTCCAACTTTAAAATTGAATCACTGACAATCACGGAAACTGGGTCATGAATGCATGGGGATATGTTAAACATTTATGTGTGTCTGAAATTTTTCATAGTCAAAAGTTGTTTTGAAATTGCAGAGTCTTCATTTAGAAGAGACTTGCTTGCTCCTTCCTAGGTGCGTGACAGCTTGTCCCTGGATGACGCCATCTCTGCAGAATGGTAGTGATTTCTGCTCACTGAGCTGAATGGTTTTTCGAGCTAAAGAGAATTCCAGTGTCCTATGTTTTGCCTCCTCACTCAAACTGCCAAAAACATTTAGGAGTTTGTTATGTGAATAGCTGGTGCTAGATTTGGCAGTTTTTTCGGGATGACTAGGCAGATAGAATCGTTAAGAGTTGAAGCATACTCCCCAAATCAACTTCTCCCCACATTTTACACCCCAGTGGTTCAGAAAAACCAGCAGTGGTGGTTGCACAGTCATCTGTTTGTGCACGCGTGAGAGTGTCGCATGCCCTGGGGCGAGGTCCGAAAGGGTCTTCCTCTTAGTTATTTCCACTTTCCCAACGTTGGTTGTGACCAGGAGAGGTTTTGCAGTAGAAGTTTTCTCTAGCATTCATAAAACCAAGGGTTTGCATATGAAAGGAAAAGGAGAGAGCAGGGATGCAAGAGAGACAGGCTAATACTTAACAAAGTGGTTACTATGTACTGAACACTGAACTGAATTTTTTATAATACATGGGATCTCATTTCGTGCTCCCCACAACCCTGTCGGGTGGGTGGTTTTATCCTCATTAAACTCCGGAGGGAATGGGGGCGGCTCTGACCGGTGGAGAGCTGTAGCCCAGACTACTCAGCTGGTAGGTCACAGTCCTGAGATCTTCGGTAGGCCTGACTGTCAAATCTGTTCGCTCTTACTGTGCTCTCGATCTCCAGACACTTGCCAAAGCAGGGCGGCGTCCCTCCCCGCCCGCCTCGGTGGGCAACCACACAGCGTGTGCTGGGAGACATCATCCTGTCCCGGAGCGCCTTCCCTTCTCCCGGCTCCAAAAATTAATCAGCTCTGGGCAAGGCATCACTACATTCTTTTCTGTGAACCATGAGTAGTGCGTTAGGTCACTTCCTCCAGCCGTGTGTGTGACTGGGGCCTCGCAGAGGTCTCTTCAGCAGCCTGCAGTGTTGGTCACAGACCCTTCGCCCTAGCCTTCAGTTTCCGTTCAGCCTGCCTTCTGGTAAATATGACTGGGGTGAGAAGAGCTTCCTGATCACTCTTCTGAATATTTGCTAGTTCCAAGGTCATCGTCTTCGCCATAGATCAACAGCATACAATTCAGATTTTTTTTAAAGATTTTATTTATTTATTTGAGAGAGAGCACGCGAGTGGGGCAGAGGAGGAGAAGGAAAAGCAGACTCCCTGCTGAGCAGGGAGCCCGATGCGGGACTCAATCCCCGGACCCCAAGGTCATGACCTGAGGTGAAGGCAGACGCTTAACCCACTGAGCCACCCAGGCGCCCCTAAATTATGTTTTTACAGTAGGAAGAAATCCTGGGCTTTTTTTTGGCACTGGCAAAGAAAGAGTGATCATAAAATGTATACTCTTGGCTACCCCGTCATCCCAAAGGTCAGTTGAAGTCCATGAAAATACTGATCGTCGCTGACTCTATTCCCAAGGAGAATTAGATAAAACAGAGTGCTCGCACCTTGTTTTTTCTCCAGGTTGTAAAATGTATCCACAACTGAGAAAATCAGAGTAACTCTCCTAAGATGCTAAGCCTTAAGGGAGCATCTTTTCTTTCTTGTGCTAGTTTTCTCTCAAGCACTTAATCACCAAGCCAAAAACTTTTTAGCCTTTCAGGGATAAAAGTAGCTATACTTACAGAATCCAAATTCGAAAACTGTTATCATTATGCACAAGTATTGAAAATTATTAGAATTTCAGAACTGTGAAAGAGCTCACTATCAGATGCTTAAGATTCTTAAATTATCACACATAAATGGATTAAACAGTTGACACATGTGAAGTGTTTAAAACACAAGCTGTTATTTTCCAAGGCACATGGCAGAGGACCTTGTTTATCATAGACAACAATTAATACTTAATGAATAAGTTATTAAAAATTTACAGACTAGTATTTTGGCAGTATTAAACATTCCTTCAGGTGTGAGAATAATATAGAAAGTGTGGGGCGCCTGGGCGGCTCAGAGGGTTGAGCTTCTGCCTTCGGCTCAGGTTGTGATCTCAGGGTCCTGGGATCGAGACCCGCGTCGTGCTCTCTGCTCGGCGGGGAGCCTGCTTCCACCTCGTTCTCTGCCTACCTCTTTAAAAGAGCCATTTGGGCGTTTTCCCCCAACATTTTCTTGAGAAAATGCTGAAACCTCCAGGGAAGTTGAAAGAGCTGTGCGGGGAACGCCCACCACCGGGATTAACTAACTGCTCTCCTTGCTTTGTTACACACCTCTGCATCTGTCCTTCCTTTTTCTAGTCATCAGTTCATCTAATTTCTTTGATACATTTTTAAACAAGTTACAGATAGCTATCCACTTTTATCCCTGAATACTTAGAATGCAGTATGTGTTAATAGAGTGGTTTTTTGTTTATTTATACATTATTACACATAGTGAAATGCACAGTGTGAAAGCCACCATTTGGTGACTTTTCCTCGGCTTTACTGAGTTATAATTAATAAAAATTGTACATATTTAAAGTGTACAAGATGATGTTTTGATAGACATAAACTGTGAAATGCTTACCCCAGTCAGGCCAAAGTATCTACACCTCATGGACTCAGTAGGTGGTAAGCACACTCGCGGTTTACCTTCCTAGCAGATTTCAAGTCTGCAGGGCATTATCAGTAACCGCGGTCATCGTGCTATACGTGAGATCTTCAGAATTTATTCATCTCCTAACTGAGAGCTTGTTCCCTTTGACTAACATGCCCCCCCCCTTTCCCCCACCCTCTGGGGAAGCCCTGTTCCACTCTGTTACTGTGAGTTGCCGTTTCTGGTTTCCATATAGAGGTGAGATCACGTAAAAGTTGCCTTTGTCTGGCTTATTTCACTTAGCATGATGCCCTCGGGGTCTAGCCATTTGCTACAAATGGCAGGATTTCCTTTTTTTTTTTTTTTTTTTAAAGTCTGAGTAATATTTGCTTTACCTGTTCACCTGTCCGTGACGCTTCAGATGCTCCCATGTCTTGGGTGCTGTGAACATGAGAGTGCATGTACCTCTTCAGGACAATGCTGTTATTTCCTTTGGATACACACCTACAAGTGGGATATTGCTACATTATATAGAACAGTTCTAGTTTTAATTTTTTGAGGAACCTACATACTGTTTTCTTTAATAGCTGCACCTCAGCAACTTTTAACAAATCCACTCATCTTTGTATGTTTGTAACCCAGACCTCCATATGGATCACACTCCTACCTTCACTTAGGGAAGTTTCCTTATACCCCTTCTCAGTCTGTTTCCTCTCCAGCCCCCTGGAGGCAACAACTGTTCTAATTTTTTCCCCATCACAAGTCAGTTCTCTTTATTTCAGAGCCTCATACAGACGGAATATGAATGTTATTATTTCTACTGGGTAGATGAGTGGAACTGATAGATCATATGGTAGGTATAGGTTTACTCTTATAAAAAATGGCCAGACCGTTTTCCAAAGTGGTTGTATCATTTTGCAATCTCACCAGCAATGTATGAGAATCTTGCTTCTCCGTGTTGTTATCAACCTCTGTAATTGTTTGTTTTATTTTAACTTTAGCGTATTTGGTGTGCATATAGTGGTAGCTCAAATTGTTCTAATTTACGTTTCCTTGACAACCAGCAATAATGGTAAACACATTTTCGTGTGTTTATTGGCTGCTTGCATATCTTCCTTTGTGGAGTGTCTGTTCACATTTCTTGCCCATTAAAAAAAAAATTGGATTGTTTGGCTTTTTGTTGTTGAGAAGTAGGAATTGTATATGGTATCTTGGATACCAGTCCTTCCATTAGATTTATGTCCTGCAAATATTTTCTTGCAGTGCATGGCTTCCCTATTTGCTTTCGTAAACGAGTCTTGATATACTAAGTGTTTAGAATTTTGCTGGAGTATAATTCATCCATTTTTTATGGCGGTTGCTTCCTGAGTCCTGTCCCGTACCTGAGTTGTCTGCCCCTGGTCAAGAGGTTTTCTTTTAGTACCTTTATAATTTTGGCTTTTACATGTAGGATTGGAGTTGATCTTAATTTTTTAGAACATTTTTATCACAGGTCTGTCGTATATAAATAGGATTGGGTCCTAGTTGTACTTAGAATCATCTGGAGAGCTTTAAGAGGAGGAAAAAGGGTCTGGCCCTTACCCCTGACCAGTTAAATTAGAATCTTACTGTGTAACCTCACTGCACCTCAGTTGTCCTGTGTATGAAATAAGAATACCTACTAAATCAGATACGAAAAGAACAAATACATGTAAGTCACTTAGTGCAGAGCCCCCCAGGTGGTGAGTATCCAGTAAATAATCATTACTCACATTTATGGAATAGTCGCGTTGCATGTATATCTAAGTACCAGTCCTAGTCTCCCGAGCTTTATGCAGACAGCAGCATCATTTAATTTAGCCTTTCTCATTAACTTTTATTTATATTGTTATTTTGTAATTTCAGTTTTCCTAGTTTATTTGACCTTAGATTAAGCAAAGCAGTACCCTCAGGTCCCTGCCCCTGGAACCCCGGGCTGTCGGGCAGGGCCGATGCTTGTGGAGACTGATTGTGCACAAGCCTTGGTATTGCTCACAAGGCCCATTTTTGCAAGCTTTCTCTCTGACTCCTAGAGATTACTGTAAGCCTGATCACTGTTTGCAGATTTTCAGGATGGCATGAACTGTAAGGAAAAAGAAGCTGTTGGTAGAGATGATAGTGTTCGTGTGTGTTTCCATCCTCCCCTGCGCAGGAGGCCCACCAGTCAGGGCAGCTCATGGGAGGAAGGGCTCGTTGTTGGTCTCAGGTCTGGATACAGGCGTCTTTCTCCCAGTGCACTCGCTTTCTCACAGATAAGCGCAACTCCCAGCCAGCCCTCCTTTCCTGTGTCTGCCTTTCTGCATCTCTCTTCCTTCTCTGCCCAACTCACTCCCAGTCCTGCATCTTAAGGGAAACAAAAAACAAAAAAACCTTTTATTTAGCACAGAATTGTGTTCTGGTCATCTATCTTTTAAGACTAAGGGAAAAAAAATTCTTTCTCTCTATATATACACGTATTTTTTTTTCTTAAATAGATGTGTGTTCCTTAAATATAATAAATGACTTTCAGGAACTTGGACTGTTACTTCTGATTGTCTGGAGGAACAGTGCCTGGGATCACTTTAGTACATTTGATTCACAGAGCGTCAAAACCAGGTTTTTAAAAATGTGCTAGTTAATTCATCCATGGCACCTTTTCTGCAGACAATCAGGACTAATATCCTAAGTCTCTGGAAGTCTTCTAATTAGCAGACGTTTTAAGAGAAAAGACTTCTCCAAAGAAAGACCAACATATAACTCAAAAACTGTTAAGAATGGCTTCAAATATTAGGCACGGAACATTCTATCATGTGACAGAAGCCATAACTTTTCCCCCTTCTGGTGTATAAATGGAAAAACAGCACCCCCAAACCTGGTACTTTCTGTGAGGAGGGGGGAGAATGGTGAAAGTAACGGGTCTTGTATCTCTGATTTGGCACATATCGGTAAGAACTTAGGTACTAATAAATTCAGATACTGGAAAGGAAAACTGGGGGGAAAAAATTCAAATGCTTAAAAAAACCACTTGTTCCCTCTATTCATGATTAAAATAAACAATAACAACAGCCTGATACTAAGTATGTAAAGATCATCATCTTAGACAAATTGAGAAGGTGGCTTATCCATAGATACCGAGCTACAGAAAGACTCGGGCCACATTCTGGGTTTTTTTGGTTACACCCCTGACTGCTTTCTCTTCTGCCAGGGTAGCATAAAGACATGACAAAGCTGGGAAATTTTTTTGAGAACACATGAATCGTGGGGAAAGGTAATTTAGAGCCTTCTTTAGATTCAATCCAGCATTAAAAAAAAAAAAAAAACATTCGCCACAATATTTAGAAATGAAGACTGATCTCATTCATTGTGTCCCGTTTTTCCCTTTTTCAGGTAATAACTACGAGCTCATAATAGTTGAACACTAAGACGTGTGCTAGACAGATTTCTTCTTCTTTAAAATGTGTACAAACAGGCCAACAGTGGTTTTCTCATCTTTTTTTTTTTTCTTTTAAAGATTTTTATTTATTTGACAGACAGAAACACAGCCAGAGAGGGAACACAAACAGGGGGAGTGAGAGGGAGAAGCAGGCTTCCCGCCAAGCAGGGAGCCCGATATGGGACTCGATCCCGGGTCTCCGGGATCATGACCTGAGCCGAAGGCAGTTTCTTAACCAACTGAGCCACCCAGGCGCCCCGGTTTTCTCAGCTTGTTTTCATTTCTTACAAAAGGGTAGATGTTTGTTAAGTCGGATGAGGAAAGTACCAGAGAGATGGCAGGTGTTCTTCCAAGGCAGTGTCCCTGGAAGGCCATTCGGTGCCAAACCGGAAAGAAGGACCTGTTCTGTCATCCGCACATCACTTCCTCCTGGGGAAGCGCCAGCTTGTGAGAATATATGATAAATGGCTCAATAGAAACTTGAAGTCATTTTCATCTTCTTCGAAGCCTAGCTTGCGTGTTTGACAATGGGCCCGTCCCTTATTTTGCGTTACCATGTCCCTTTTGTTTGTCCCATGGTACTGTTCTCAGAATTAAAAGGTAAGCAGCTTGAGGGCGACTATATAGTGGCCTGGCCCTGCTGTCACCAGTTACCACAGTTTTGGAGACAGGAGGTCCTGCAGTCCATGTATCAGAAGCTCTGCTTTCCCTCAGGAGGCTCTGAGGCAGAATCTATCCCTGGCTCCTGTCGCAGCCTCTGCTGCTTGCCTGCACCTGGCCCCAAGCTCCCTCCCTGTGTATCTCCCCACGTCTCCTCTTCACGTAAGGACACAACTCCTGTTGGAATTAGGGGCCTTCCTACCGTCGTACAATCTCATCTTAACTAATTACATTTGAGGGGAGGACACCGTGAGAAAGCCAAGACATCCTGGAGTTGGTGTTTGTGACCATCTGCATTGTTCCTCTCCCTGAGAGCAGCCCCAGGATTGAGCACTTTAGGATGTGCAGGTTATCCCCACTAACTTAGAAAGAGCAGTGAATGATTTTATTTTAAAATATTACCTACGTGATTTTAGAACCTACTTGGTTAAAGCATCATTTTATTTTACAGTGTGGCCCAGTGGAGGGAATATAGGACCTCGAGATCTTGTCCTCGCAGAGGCTTTTTTTAAAGAGATTTTTTTTATGAGAGAAAGAGGGAGCAAGAGCAGGGGAGGGGCAGAGGAAGAGGGCTGAGCAAAGGAGCCTGATGACATGGGGCTCAGCTTGATCCCCGACCCCAGGATCATGAGCTGAAGGCAGATGCTTTTTTTTTTAATTATTTTTTTATTATGTTAGTCACCATATAGTACATCATTAGTTTTTGATGTACTGTTCCATGATTCATTGTTTGCATGTAACACCTAGAGCTCCATGCAATATGTGCCCTCCTTAATACCTATCACCAGGCTAACCCAACCCCCCACACTGCCCTCCTTCTAAAACCTCAGTGTGTTTCTCAGAGTCCATAGTCTCTCATGGTTCCTCTCCCCCTCCAGTTTTTCCCCCTTCATTTTTCCCTTCCTTCTCCTAATGTCCTCCATGCAATCCTTATGTTCCACAAGTAAGTGAGACCATATGATAATTGACTTTCTCTGCTTGACTTAC
Source organism: Spilogale gracilis (assembly GCA_004023965.1). Classification (NCBI taxonomy): domain Eukaryota; kingdom Metazoa; phylum Chordata; class Mammalia; order Carnivora; family Mephitidae; genus Spilogale; species Spilogale gracilis. Next base: position 35,239 of record PITA01011257.1, on the reverse strand, counting down.
TTCATTTAGCATAATTTCCTCCAGTCCCATCCATGTTGAAGCAAAAGTTGGGTATTTATCCTTTCTGATGGCTGAGTAATATTCCATTATATATATGGACCACATCTTCTTTATCCATCTGTCTGTTGATGGGCATCTCAGCTCTTTCCACAGTTTGGCGATTGTGGCCATTGCTGCTATGATCATTGGGGTACATATGGCTTGAATGCAGATGCTTAACCAACTGAGCCACCTGGACATGTCCCCTCCACCCTGCCCCCCACAGGGTTTTTTTTTTAAAGATGATGGGAGGAACAGAACGGGGCAGTTTTAACTGAAATCCGCCCGAGCTCATGTTTTGCTCCCTGCTCCCTGCCTGTGAACCGGGAGGGCCCAAGAGCCAGTCTGGGTCCTGGTGACCCCACATCTCCCTCTTCATCTCACCCCTCATGCATCATTTCAAGAGCAGCTAACTGGGGAAACTGGCTGCCACAGAGTGGAAAAAAACTCTTATGAGCTGGCAGAGATTCAGCCCAAAAGTTGTAGAAAATAATTTTGAAGTGTTAATGTAAACATTTGAAAATACTCTCCTTCTAGGATAGGACTTATTTTCTATTCCAAAGCTAAAAGACTCATTAGTTTTCATAATTTTTAAAACCTTTCTCGGGGCGCCTGGGTGGCTCAGTTGGTTAAGCTACTGCTTTCGGCTCAGGCCGTGATCCTGGAGACCCGGGATCGAGCCCCACATCGGGCTTCCTGCTTGGCAGGAAGCCTGCTTCTCCCTCTCTCAGTCCCTCTGCTTGTGTTCCCTCTCTCGCTGTGTTTCTCTCTGTCAAATAAATAAATAAAATCTTAAAAAAAAAAAAAAACCTTTCTCAAAGAACTTCTGAAGTCAAGTTTCTTCACTCTTAATTAAAACTTTGAGTAGAGGGGCGCCTGGGTGGCTCAGTTGGTTAAGCGACTGCCTTCGGCTCAGGTCATGATCCCAGAGACCGGGGATCGAGTCCCACATCGGGCTCCCTGCTCGGCGGGAAGCCTGCTTCTCCCTCTCTCGCTCCCCCTGCTTGTGTTCCCTCTCTGCCTGTGTTTCTCTCTGTCAAATAAATAAATAAAATCTTTAAAAAAAAAAAAAAAAAAAACTTTGAGTAGACTGGTTAATTAGGAAAATACTATGAAGAAGGAAAAATAAACCACAGAATGCTCTGCCTAGTCTCTGCTCCCTCTCCTAGAAGAACACAATAAGATAAAGATGTTAAGCCAGTTCAGTGCCCAAGTCTGAGAGAGTGATCATGCATCTTCTAGACACTTGTACTGGATAAATTCATCTTTTGAGCCTCAGGATGCTCATGTCTCCCTCACCTGTCAGACGGTATGTGCCGATGTGTGTAGCACACAGAGAATGTCAGGCTACTTGGAAGCAAAACTGCACTATTTCTCTTGGGCTCCTGAGGTTGGCCAGGGAAGGAACACCATCACTTACTCAGCACTCCATTGCCAGGACTGATTAGTTTATGTGATTTGGTTTGATGACACTGCCAGTCCCCAGTAAAATGAGAAAAGGAATGGAGTTCTTCCACGGAGGCGTTCGAGGCCAGAATGTGGGCATTTGGGGCAGATTTTAGGTACGATAATAAGCTATACTGCATTTTTCCAAAGGCCTCTTAAAACATTTACAGACTTGCTTTGGGAATATTCACTTCAGAACGACATGATGGCAGCCAAGCAGATAGCCTTGTTTTTACTTAAAGCTTGGAGGAAACGATTAAACCTAGTAGTGTGTGAATTTAGAGTTTTCGTACAGATCCCCGGGATACGTAAGGCTTCTGTTGGTTTCAGTTGGGGGCATTGGCCTGTGGAACTGACCCGAACCCGGGTTAGATGTTTTTCCCTGTAAGCAAGGAATGGTCTGTGGACCTCCGATAAGAGCGAAGTGAGCACACAGACCTAGACCATACCTTCACCGGGGACTATTTGAATCCAACTGGGACCATGCTTTTAAAAAAGGAAACACCGGTTTGATGCCAGTTGTGGTCTCGCCCATCCTGCCCACTACGAAGCCGCTCCCGGGTCCGGAGTACTGAGGCCTTGCCATTTCCAACTGTGGGTGTTTTCTGTCCCTGACAGCCCGAGGAAGAGCCGCTGGCCTGTGATGCCACCGGATCCAGTTCTTCCACCGACGACACTGCTTCCTTGGATCGGCATTCTTCTCATGGCAGTGACGTATCCCTCCCCCAGATTGCACATTTGAACAGGTCCCGAGATCAGCAGTGTCTTGATGGCTTCTACAGCCATGGCGGGGGAGCTGAGGGTCGGGAGAGTGAGGGTGAAGCTGCCGGCCCAGGTGAGATGGAGGAGGAGGAGATGGACAGCATCACCGAGGTGCCCGCGAACTGCTCTGTGCTGAGGAGCTCCATGCGCTCCCTGTCCCCTTTCCGGAGGCACAGCTGGGGTCCTGGGAAGAACGCGGCCAGCGATGCGGAAATGAACCAGCGCAGGTGAGGTTAGACCCGGCGGGGCTGCTGGCTTCTTTTCTCAGCGTCTGCTTGCTTTTGATTCTTTAATTTTGTGTTATCGTGGTAAAAGAATTTAGGAGACACCTTGGGACAGAAGAAAGCAGATGGGCTTTGGAATCAGGAAAACCTGGGTTCAAACCCCAGCTTGGTAACTCACTATGTAGATAAGCTTCAGCAATTTATTTGACCCCTCTGGGCTTTAATTTTCTCATCTGTAAAGTACCTGCCTTTCAGAATATTTGTAATGATAAATATGGCAAGTGAAGGCCTGTTACATGGTGGGTGCTAACAGTCGACTTTGAATTAAACACTAAACATGAACTTTTAGTCTCAACAGGATCCGTTTTCAAAGTGCTTCCCAGCAATTGCGGTCCATTTCTAATGCAGAAAGTTTGGACAGGGTCTGAATGAATGTAAGAGAGCCTAAGAATCATTCAGTACCATTGGATGGTTGGTATTTCTCCGCGTGTACGTGTGACCCCGTGTCAGACCGGAATCAGAAGGTTCTCTGACCATAGGCTGCTTGTGGGAGTTTAAGCAGACCGCTTTCACTCGAACGACCAAGTGCCGTGATGCCTGCTGTACATACAAAGTTGTGGTTCCCCCCAGCTCCTTTCTAGATGAGGAAAGCAACCGCGGGAGCAGGCTGACCATGGTGTGAACACAGGTGATGTGACAAGCTCACCTGGAGCGGTTATGGCTCTTTTTTTTCCTTTTTAATTCCCTGCCCTCATAACATGGCTCAGATTTCAGAGCAGTAGGTACGTGGAATCTGATGGCACTCACTCACTCGTTTATTCTTTTATCCAGCCAACGTATGTTGAGCTCCCGCCCCATGTGAGAGCCACAGTCCCTGCCTTCACGGAGCTCACAGCGATGTCTTACACTTGGCTCGTGTGCTACTCTGCTCAGACTTGTTTCATAACAAACTGTCCCAGGCGGTTTTCCAGTCCTCTCTCTGAGTCAGGTGGCACTGGCTGCACGTTCGCAGGTGAGGGAGGCTCAGGGAGGTGATATGACTTACCCAGACCATCAGCAGTAACTAGGTTTCTGGTCTCCTAGTCTCCTAGGTAGGTGCTCTTTCTGTGACACCCTATTCTTGTCTGCTAGAGTTCAGGGTGCTCCCCTTAAAACTAAGCAGTTGCTTTATCCGCTGGGTAGTTGTTAAATACATTTGGAAGCGTGGATTCTATAAAAGGCCATTTCTAAAAGCTTTCCTTCCCAGCTTATTCACACTGTGCTTTTTTTTTTAAAGAAACATTCACATCTGTTAAAAAAAATAAGGATGTGAGGAATGATCCCTATAGCTAGAGTTCTCTTCCTGAAACAAAAATAGTCTCTTGACATACTGTCAGAGAGGCTAAGGACATCAAGAAACGAGAGTTTATTTTAAATCCAATCCATTTTTCTTTATAACCCGCTATGGGTCTTTTTGCTGTGACTTTGACTTCAGAATTGGCTTGACTGTGGATCCTGTAGCTCAGATGAGGAAATTAAAGCTCAGACTGAATGATTTGTCCCAGATTACATGGTGCTCTTAAGAATGAGCAAAGACTAGACCCCTATCACTTAATTATTCATATTAGCAGCCTGTATAATATCATGGGCTCTTCTGTGGGAGCCTAGCATTGACAGTCCCCCAACATCACCGCCCCAGTGCCTCTGGAGATGATGGAAGGACGTCAGTGAGTTTGACTGGTGCTTATAGTATTGTCTGCATATAATAGAACCTGAATTTTAAAGTCTTAAGAAAATCCTTTGAAAGCTTTGGATGGTCTTTTTTTTTTTTTCTAATCCTTTTAATTTTGTAATTTAATAAACCTCATTCCCTGTCATCTGATTAATAGCTCTTTGGAGCAAGGAGGGAGCAGGTTAACCCTCCCCAGAAACCGTCGGGCTGTCAGGCCTTTGTGTTTTGATTGTTTCTTACTCCACATTCTCTCATTCCCTGCCTTCCTGTACTGTTTTGAGCAGCTTGTGTCTTCCCACTTTGTGATGTCTGTGTGCCTCATGTGTTTGTGTCCATTTTGTTTCACCTTGACACTGACCTCTTCCACCATTCATTTTCAGTTCATTGCGAGTTCTTGGGGATGTTGTCGGGAGACCTCCCATTCATAGGAGAAGGTACAGAGTTCACTAACTTGATGGACTGACTGTGTTGCCCCTGAGCTTCTACTAACAAGCGTCTCATTTTGCTTGATGCATAATTAAACTGTCTTTTAAGATAGTGTCATGTCTGCTTCAGGCAAATAAAATATAGGTATTTATTAATTGCTGGTGTCTATTTGCATATGAAATGGTTTTGTGAGTCTGAAATTTTTTCCTATTTTTGTCTTTAAAGGAAACTTTTTTGAGTGTTTTTTTCCATCTTGTACTTACTGATGTTTAGATCACTTTGATAATAGGGTCTCCCCAGCTCTCCCTAGGAGAATTCACAGACATGTTGATGGTGCCTGTCTAATGGACACTGGGGAGTGCTGTTTCTTTTCCCTCCCACACCCCCAGGAAAGGGGGAAGAACCAGAAAAAACTCTGTGCTGGCATACAGGCCCTAAGGGATTTTTGACACCTTCTAGGCCCCCTGACCATTTCCACTCCATTGTTGATGTAGTTGTTTCTGAAAACAAATAAGAGGCATCAGCTCATCTCCCAGTCTTCCAGTTCCTTAATTATTTTTTGTCAGGTAACATTTTGAAGCTAACAGTAATTTATGAGCTGAGAAGTCATTTCTAGTCAAAAAATGCTGATTTGCTTTTCAGATGCTGAGTTTCACTTTGTTCAGAAGTCATCACTAGTGACCTTTCCTTCCATTATTTGGGGGCAACATTCCAAAATCCAAAACGATGGGGGATTACACGTAGTGTCTCATATTGGGAGACAATTGTATAAAGGTCAGTTCTGAGCTGGAGCTCTCCCTTGGGAAGCTGATAGGTTGTGGTCCTCCCCACTTCATCTTTTTCCAGTGGGTACCTCCTTGAATTCCAGATTTCAGGCATAAAACTGAGTTCAAATACAAATACCCTCATGAATCTCAGGTGATTATAACTCTGTTGAGTTGTTCTCCCAGGTGAACAAGTTGTTAAATGCCCTTTTCAGTAGAAGTGTCTGAAGCCTTTAGAGATCTAGTTGGCTCTCAGTTAAAGCTCTTCACTGTGAACTTACTAAAATCATGCCCTTGTTGACAGTGGAGGATGACCGGTGGCTGGATGCAGTCCTCGTGAGCGTACAGATAGAGCTTCTCAACAACACAAGACTCCATTTCACCCTTAGTCATTTTTTTGCAGGATGAATGTGAAGTATAGTTTAAAATTCTATATGAACCCTTAGCTAGTAAAATTGGAACATTCTCACAGGTGTTAAAAGGCATAGAGCAGGATATTTGGGTGGTTTATTTTTGTTTTTGTTTTTTTGTTTTGTTTTGTTTGAAAAATCTAGAGTTTTCTAAATCTTGAAATAAGGCCAAAGAACCTTTAAATGTCACTCCTGCCCCCTCCACCCCACAGTTGAGGAATTGAAATTTGAGGATGCCCTCAAAAACTCTCCTGATCTGCCATCTCTGGTAGAAGGAAGGGCAAGTCTGCTGTCTCTGAAGGACCACCAGCAGCTTCCTTCCTGGAGCCTTAGGGACCCCTGTCATATTCTCCTTTTGTCTCCCCATCGCTCTCCATTCTCTTCATCCTACATTTCACCCTGTTCTCTCACATCATTGTAATTTTCTGAGAGTGAAGGGATGTTTAAATCTGCAGAGAGAGGGTATTTTTGAATGATAATTTGGTAATGTGTATTCGGTTGCTGATTTACCATGTTGTGTTTTTAATAATTTGGGATATTTAAAAAATTTTTATTAACAGTGTAGAGATTCAAATTGAAGTTAATAATTTCAGCGAATGGACTTCTTAGTCTTGTGTGTGTTTGTAAATTATATCAAGGCTTGCTTCCCACACAGGAACAAATTATAAGTCAATCCGATTTTGCTTCAGACTGGAGATCTGTCTTAGATGCTAATTTTTCCTTTGCTTCTGCCCTTGTGAGCTGTGTACTCTTAATTTACCCATTTTAAGTGTTTTACTATTCAAATTATTTTTAAATGCTAGGATTTTAAAGATTTCTTTTTAGAAGGCTTATTCTCCCACCACCTTCCTTTTGTCTTTTCCTCTACCAGAAAACCCCCACTTAATCAAAACAGTTACTGAATATAGTCAAGGCATTCCGGTGATTTCTGGTGTCTGTACATCTTCCCATTTGCAAGATTCCAGAGAGAATTGAAGGGGTGTTACTGTTATTCCCTCTTCTGAAAACAAAAACACATCGTTTGGAATTTTAAGGCCCAAGTAGCAGCAGTGTATTTTTAAACTGATTTTTTATTTGTCGGTCAAAGATCCTGACCTGCTCACGCAGTTCCCTTTACAGAGTACCTGAAATTTTGAATTGGTCATTTTTTTAGCTGGTTATATTTAAATGGTATTTCCAACCCTAGCTTTTTTCCGTCTCTCCCACTTGAGAGTAAATACTAGCAGTGCCGAGATAAAGTAAATGATCAAATGAACTTCTTTTTGTTTTTTGGTTTTTGTTTTTAATCTTGTGGGGAAAATGGATGCAGACCTAAAATTAAGATACATTTCTAACTCAGTATCATAGAATTCCTTTTCTTTTGAATAAAATACATACCTTCATTATCATTAAAATACAAGGAAATGCAAACATGGTGATGTGGGGAATCTTCATCACTAGAGCTTTGTGAGTAGGGTTTACAGATGGGTATTATGAGTGTTGATAAGATATCCTTATTAGGAAAGACTCCTGAGGCATCGGGCTTAGCTGGACCCTTACTGGAAACCCGAAGAAAATTGAGGACCCAGTGAACCTACCCCAGTGCAAGTTGTCATTGTCTCTTTTAGTCAAGGGGGAGTTTAGTGTAGTTAAAGATTCTCACTGTGGCCACAAGGTCTGAGAGTGGCTAAGCGGAGCGTACAGGGAGAGATTGTCCCCAGCAGTGGGGACACCGCTGGAGAGCACCTGAGCAGGGAGCTGTGGGTTCTTTGTTCACAGTTGTTACCCTGTAACGAACTCATAGACATTTCCAGCACATTGTCTAGATGGGTGTTAGTAGAGCAGTTTTAAGTCTGTGGATTTTGCTCTAGTCTTTTTCTGATTCTAAATGTTACATTCCTTATTTTTTGATGATCAGATAAATCCATCTGTCTGTAAGTGTGGCTTTTCTTTTCAAACCCAATAACGCCGTCCCTGTTTCCTCTTTTCTCCCTCCGTTTCTGTTTCTGCCTTTGATGTCATCCCCAGTATGAGCTGGTGTCCCTCTGGTGTGCAGTATTCTGCTGCCCTGAGTGCTGAGTTTAATTACAGAAGGTATGGTATTGTTCCGTGGCCAGCCACCAAAGGGGGAGATCCTACAACAGGGCACCGGGCTTTTGGCTGGGAGCTTGCTTCTGTGTGGCTGGATTGCATAGGCAGCCCGCTCTGTCTGTGAGCGCCATGTCCCGTTGCCTCTGCTGTGGGCATCACTAATCCATTGGAAGGGGTCCAGACCAGGAGGCGGATGGTGCCCTGAAGCCTCCCGTTTGTCTCCAGTGGCTGTAGGTTTGGTGTTTTCTGCACAGACTTGTATCTCTGGTATGGCAGACCACTTCTGTTTTGGTTTTTGGTCTGTCCTGATTCCCAGAACCTGGGGATCCCCACATCCTGCCCTACACAGCGCCAGAAGCAAGACAGCTGATAAGCTGCCCTTACTTCCATTATGCTTCCAAATCCCCCACTCTCTGTAGATTCCAAATTCACAGATTCCTCAGAGTTTTGTATTCTTCTCTCAAGTAAGCAAACCGATTAATTACTAAAACATTTTCAGGATTAAGATTTGTGGGTAATGATAGACTGGTTTTCTCAGGCTTTACAAACAATTCACAATAGAAAACTGAATTTCTTCCTCACTTAGCCTATGTCCTTATCCCTAGTACTGTAGATGAGTTTCATAGAGACTCATTTACTTAATCATGATTTCTGTGTCATATTGAAATAAAAACAAAATGCGTTGTTTAAATTACCCACCAGAGAAAAATAGAAGCATGTGGTTTCAGTTCATAATAAGTGATTTTGAAATACAAAAAGCAACTCATACGCCCTCTGGACTGGCTTGCACGGGATTATCTGTGGAATTAACTGTACAGTTGGAGCAGAGATGGCTGAATGGCTCCGGATGCATCTCCAGCTGCTTGTAACCGAGGACATGCGCGGCTGCAGCTCTGTCTCGCTCTCCTGCTTTATGGGCAAGATGCCCCTGCTGCAAGTGGTAGCAGACATGGCATCCTGATCCCCAGCCCCGAGGTGGGCAGATGGCTGGCTGCTCCCTGTAGTCCCCTGCTCACATAAAAACATGCTTTTTTCACTTTGCAGACCACAAAATCACTGTTCCAGGGATCCCACGACCTAAATTTGCCCCCTTTTTTGGTCAGCATCGAAACCAAAAAATTAAAACCCTTCGACTTAGCCGCTTTTCAGCATCTGTTCTTGAAGGTGGCTCATGCACCAGCCTGAGACTCCTGGTTTTCAGGGAGCCTGTTGGGCAGTTGCTGATGGGCCAGATGTGCACAGATGCTGCTGCTCATAAGTAACACTTGGGTCTCTGGGTGAAATAGTACAGGCCGGCTAGACTGTAGTCGAATGTGAAGACGATCCACGTAGCCGACACAGGGCAAGTCTGGGTCTCCCTGTTTAGCTTCTGAAAGTGACTTACGCACCTGTTTTCTCTGTGCCGTTTAATTCTCTGACGTTAGCCGAGTTAGGCTTTCGCAGAGATTAATTATATCAGATCAAGGAAAAACCCACACATAAATAAAAGATCAGTAAGATAGTATGGTCTGTCCAGATGGTATATTGAAAAAAAATCTTGAGAAAATGACTTTTGATGGTCACCGTTTGAGTCAGTGGAATGCGGTAAGAAAATCTAAATGGGAGTGTTCTTTCGTAGCATACCAACATCTGGAGCGGGGGAAGGTAGGCAGCGCTCATTTGTGCCATGCCCCTGCCCATAGCTTTGCTAAATGACCTAGAAATAATATACCAGCAGTTAGATACGCCCGAGGTAATTTCTTGTCCTCCTTCCTTCCTGAGTCTCAGAAGTAGGATGAATTAACTCCGTTTGCTCTGTGTTCATTCAGTTACAGCCTAGAAGGCTTGACAGGAGGAGCTGGTGTCGGCAACAAGCCATCTTCATCTCTAGATGTAAACTCTATAAATGCCAAAGAGCTCAGGCACCCTTTCAGTGGTGAGGAAAGGGGTGACTCTTTGGTGTCACTTTCAGAAGAGGATCTGGAATCGGGCCAGAGGGAACATGGGATGCTTGAGCAGCAGGTAAGGCTGAAGGGGATATATGCCGAAAAACTCACTTCCCTACATGCGTCCTCACATTAGGGACAAAGAAAGCAAGACTTAGGTTAACATAAAGCTAGTGGCTGTGGTGGATTACTCATTATGCAGTACATTCTTCTAGCACAAAGCAAGGCTTTAGCACTTAATACTCATTCAAGAATACCATTATCTGCATTGACTTAACTATTCCATCAAAGCAGACTTTTTTAAATTGGGAAAGTACCCAGGATATTAAATTGAGTTTTTCCTTCTTTTTTTTTTTTTTTTTTTAAGATTTATTTATTTATTTGACAGAGAGAGATCACAAGTAGGCAGAGAGAGAGGAGGAAGCAGGCTCCCTGCTCTGCAGGGAGCCCAACGTGGGCATCAATCCCAGGACTCTGAGATCAGGACCTGAGCTGCAGGCAGAGGCTTTAACCCACGGAGCCACCCAGGCACCCGAGTTTTTCCTTCTTATCTGAGGGCTTCTTTTATCATTCTAATAGTAAAATGAGTCTTGAAGTGAGTTACACAACATTGCTAAATTTCCTAATTTTTCAAAAACATACCCTTCCTGGGGGAAAAGAAAATTGTATTCTTTGTCTTTTCACATTGCCTCGGAAATGGCTGTTTCTTTCTCTCCGCCTGCCATCACTGTCAGACTGTTTCAGAGAGCATCCTGATACTGTCTTCTTGCCTGCCACAGGCCCTCATCTGGAACCCTGTCTTGGAGGGCCTGGCCTTCTCGCAGCCAATCCGGTGACCTTCCCGGTGCTCACCCTCACAGGCCCTTCTTTCTATCACTCGCCACGGTGACAGGTCCTCAGGTAGTTTGCCTCGAGAGCCAGAATTGTATGTTTTTAGAGCATACCCCCCACACACACTCCCTGTCCTTTATCCTCCTCTTGGGCTCAGGGGGACTCTCAGTTGGTTTCTAGGAGGATTCTGTGATACGCGTGCAAATGAACCGTTTCTAACTAAACAGAGCAGTTAAACACCTGACTTTGTAGAGGTGACTGGAGTTTTAGGTAAAAATAGAATGAAACATTTCTAATTAAACAAACCAACAAAAATGTTAAACAGCCTGTTCTTTAAGTAGGTGACTTAGAGTTTTATGTAGATATTTAATGTTTTGTTTTACCCCATTAGGCAGCAGTGATATGATCGAAGAGAAACTGGGCCCTGGAGGATTACCTTAGTGAATGTATTAGTATGTGAAGGCCCAAGAGAATCTCAGCCAGATGAAAATCAAATTGAAGGCCCAAAGGGATTTTGCCCTGTTATCCCCTTCCCCCACATCCGTGTCTTCTGGGTCTGATCCTTCAGAAAAAGTTAAGAAAAATAACAAGAAGATGGAGAGTAGGGCATCTTGCTGGCTCAGTCAGTGGAACACATGACTCTTGATCTCGGGTTGTGAGTTCAAGCCCCACACTGGGTGTAGAGATGATTAAAAAAAATAAATAAACCTTTTTAAAAATAAAATTTTTAAAAAGAATGTGGGGAATATATTTATTGAGGCAAAGATGTAAATTTATTCAGCCTGATTGTAACAAAAAGGGAGTGAAAAATACTTGTCCAGAGCATCTTTGGTAAGTGGCGAGTCTGAAGAGTAAACCACACTTCACGTGTGTAGACTCCTTTGGCAGTCCATGGCAAGAGCAGGCAAAACACCAAAGTGGGGGGTTTGTAAACAGAACCCTAGACTTAGGGCCAGTATTTCCCTTCAGGTTCTGTGTAAGCCCTGTGTTTGAGCACTTCACGCCCATTTAAAGCTACTCGCCTAAGGCCTCATAACCGGCCGTTAGCTGGACAGTCTTAATCTCAGAGTTCTTGGCTGTTAGTCTCTTTAGAAGCGGGAGAGTCTTAACAAGGAAATGGGAACATTTTCATTTTCTTAATATTGTTCATGTGTAAAACCTTTTCTGAAACTCATATGGGTAGGAATTGGACAGAGGACCCTGCCAGTAAGCGAAGTCTAAGATGGCTTTTCTGATTCAGTCTTTCTAGGTGAAGTTGAAGACATTTTCATGTCATCATCTCTGTGCTTACTAGCCTTCCTGGAACTCTCTTCTCACCCACACTTTTTGTCTTGCGTGCAACCTCAGAGTGGGTATTTGAGCTGCTGGTATCTCTGATCTAGACAAGCCGCCTGCTGCCAGCTTCCCGCTGAAGGTCTCTCTGCCTTTCACTGAGGTCATTTTGCAGACCTCACAGCTACATTTGAATCGTAGCCGCTGTTTGCCTCAGACTCCATGGTTACACATGGAACAAGTTTCAAATAATCAGTCTTTGGCTCACTTGAGTTGAATTCATGGTAGTAAGAGATTTTCATTGCTTCACTTTGAGCATGTGCGGATTTTAGCCTCCTGTGAAAGGAGGGGATTCATGACAGTTAAAGTTAGATAACAGTTCGAAATAGCTCTCTGAGAACAAAAGGAGAGGGAACCCCTCACCATCCCAGGAGTGCTGATAAACACTGGTGTGGGCTGTCCTTTAGGGGTATTACTACTACAGGGGCTTGAAGCTGCTGTGATTTTACTGAAGGAGGTAAATTACCAGGTTTCGGCCCCCCTCTTGTTCTTGTAGAAGCGGTCTAACCTTAGGAGAGGAAGGGAAAGAGATCCAAGCTTCTTCCCAGATGCACGGCTGCCTTGCTCTTGATCTTAAAACACCTTTGACTTGCAGCTCTGTTTCCAACTTGTTAAAATGAGAAAATAATATTACTGATGTCCTGTTGTATCTCTAGAAAGGGTATTTAGGTTTTTGAAGAACAAGAACTACTGTATATAGTTTGATATTTCCAGCGGAGTTATTTTTGTCTGTTGGTGCATTCAGCAGGTACTTACTAAGCACGTACTAAGTTCAAACATCAGGTGTTATGAGGAATACGAAACCACTGTCCAGGATGGCTGCTCTCATTATTCCCATTTTACAGATAAGAAAAGTAAGGTTCATGAAAGCTAAGTAACTCCTCTGAAGCTGAGCAGCTGTTAGGTAGCAGGGGCAGACTCGAACCCCGTGTGTCTGACTCCGGAGCCCCTGCTGTCCCCGCTCCCGGGGAACTGCCTTCTGTTCCTAGGCGGGGCTGGAAGGTACAGGCCTGTACTTAGAACCTGGTCTTCAATTTTGTTTTGTTTTGTTTTTTTACTTCGCAGGCCTGTCACAGATCTAAACAACAGGGATTCCATTACTGTACATCAGCCATTTCCTCTCCACTAACAAAATCCATCTCATTGATGACCATCAGCCATCCTGGGTTGGAACGTAAGTATATTACTTTTTTTTTTAATTAAGTATATTTTAAACACTTTATCATTTTTCTCACTTTAAGACCCTGTCACGTTAACTTGCAAAATTTGCCTGCCTCTTCTTCTGAAGGGCTCATTTTTATTTTTATTTTTATTTTTTTGGACTTTAAATTTATTTTATTTTTTCAGTGTTCCAAGATTCATTGTTTATGCCCCACACCTAGTGTTCCATGCCCCACACCTAGTGTTCCATGCCATACATGCCCTCAGTACCCACCACCAGGCTCTCCCATCCCCTTACCCCCTTCCCTCCAAGACCCTCAGTTTGTTTCTGAATCCAAAGTCTCTCATGTTTCTTTTCCCTCCCCGATTTATCCTACTTCCCATTTCCTTTCCTTCTCCTACTGTCCTCTATATTTCCCCTTACGCACCGCAAATAAGTGAAACCATGTGATACTTTCTCTACCTGGTTTATTTCACTCAGCATAATCTCTTCCAATCCAGTCCATGTTGCTACAAAAGTTGGGTATTCATCTGAAGGGCTCATTTAAATAGAAGTAACAGACAGTTTAGTTTAGGGAACTGCCTCCTTTTGCCACCTAAAAATCTCTTTTATACCTTAAAGGCAAGCCATAAAGGCATTATAGTCTTAGGCCTAAACTTGACACAGGTTTCTTTAAACTTTTTATTTTGAAGTAATTTCAGACTTTAAAAATAGTTGCAACAGTGCAAAGAATTACCACGTGTTTGGGTTATCATAACCATGACCTGGAGTCCCCCAAGTGTTATATACATATACACATACTACATATATATATATATATATATATATATATATATATATATATATGTATATATGAGATAAAGGCTTGTAACTTTTTATCCATCTCTCTTCTTCCATCACTTCCTTTATAGTGTTTTTCTGGAACACTGGAGAACAAGTTCCGCACACCCGGTGTGGTTATGTCTGAAAGATACTCTGTTCCGTTACCGTAGTACAATTATCCGTGTTTTATTCAATATTGATTTTCTGAGCTCTTCAAATGTGCCAAGCTCATGAAGGACAAAGAAAGACAGAGATACGTTTTTAGCTGATTAAGCACATGCCCAAAGGATCACATCTGCAAATGATGAGTGGTGCTCTCTGCAGGACCCCAGGGCATTTGCAAGTAAAAGATGCTCAGAAACATTTGAATGAGATCTAAATGTTTGCCATGCAAAGGCAGCTTGTTCTTTGAGAACCCCCACCTTTTTGTTTTATTTTTTAAATCTTGATTTTTTTTTCCCCCATGAGTAGTTACAGTTGGAGATTATGATTTAAAAGTTAAATGCTCATCAAGGAGAGAATGATCCATTATTTGCTGAAAGACCGTGTATTCAGGAGCCTGAGGCAGAGAGAATAAGTAAACTCTGTGGTGTTTCTGCTGCTTCTTCAGTGTCCCCTTAACTCATCTTAAAAGAGTTGGGTACTGAAGGAGCTGCCGAGGTTCTGTCGCTATTTGTGACTTACTGCAGGCCTCATCTTTTTAATTTTCACAGCAGAATTAGACATGATAGATAATTCTAGTACTCTCGTCCTCATTTTCATGATCAGTGATCAGTACCTCAGCTCTGGCCTGTTGGTGTGCCTACTGGTGACGTATTCTTGAAGACGCGGATGTGACCCCGCAGAACTACCCCTGGAATAGCTTTCTCTCTGTTTGTTTGGCCTTGGGTTCGAGGTTTTGCTGGTAAAGAATGGAAGTCGTTATAACAAAATAGTTAACATTGGATTTGATGAGCCTCGAGTGCTGGTAGAGCTCAACAGCCAAACACACACGGGAAAGCACTCTCGAGGGAGACGTGTCAGCTCTACGTAGCCTCCTTCCATGACTGGGGGGTGTGGCGCCGCCACGGTGGACAGTCTCCTCCCATAGCGACAGATACCCAACACCAGCAGAACATGTCCCATGGAGGGATCTTTTTCCTATAATTTGTGACACACTCTCTTGCCTCGTGCATGAAACACTTCATTAATTTTTCCTCCAAAAAGCAAGACGGTTTTCGACTGTGTTTTCAGTTGCTGGCCAAACCCTATAAATAACGTGGCTAACTCCCAGAGAACACTGTCGTAGAACGCCAGGAGTTCTGGCGCGGGGAGCTTTTCCTCCTGTTGCTGGGAAATGTTCTGCTCTGCCCACTGAGGGGGTGAAATGAGTTAGCAGACTGCTGTCAACAGTAGAGCTCTAAGCAAGAGCTTAATCCTTTCGTCAAAATAGGGTACCCTCATTCTAACTTGCGTTGTACATTTCATGCAGGTTTGAATGATTAAGTTGTAAATTTGTTAGCTAGCCCCACACTGCCCTGAGTTAACAGCTGTAATTGGAGGATTAATCAACTCTAATGACACTGTTTCTCCTTAGTCCCTCCCCATATACAATTAAATTAATTGTCCCAAGTGTATTTTTTTATTCTGCTCTAGAAACATGGTAATTTTTTTCTGCAGATGTAAAACTTCTGGCCGTTGAAGCGAAGCAGTTAAACCTTGCGGCCCGTGTGCTGTGCCTTTAAGCATCAGGGTCAGTGGATAGTTCTCGATTTGCCACAGACTGAAAGTCGCTTTAAAATCGCATCCCAGATCATTTCCATACTCTGCCTAATTCATCTCTGGTCATGGTCTTCCTAGCTGAGAGGATCATAATAACATCTACACCCTGATTTTAAAGGCTTAAAGCGTTCAGTACACTTAAAATGTTTTAACTGATGTTTTACCGTAAGCACACATTTGCTGGCTGTGTGACCTCGAGCTAGATTGTGAAATTCTTTGTGTCAATTACCTGACTAAACAGGGGTACTAAGGTGATAGGGCTAAATGTGCCTTTACACAAAGTCCTTGCCATATTTCCTGGCTTATAATAAGCACTTGTTACTGGAGTGAGTTCACAGTGCTAGAACAGTGCCAGAATCTCTCTGCTTCTGACCAAAGGGTAAACCTTAAAGAAGAGAATGCCATCCCTCGTTGTCTTTAAGTGGCTGTGTCTGATGAGTATGCTTGTCTAGGAATAAAGTATTTTCTAGGGTCAACCTTACTTCACTACTTCAGCTTCTACCTGTGCTGTGTCTTTTTCCTTCAAAAAAATTAGCCTTTCACGCTGTTAACATTTGGGTGTTTCTGAAGATATACATCTCCTATGCCCATTGTCTGGAATGCCTGTTGAGTCATTTTCTAGAAAAACAGAGAAACTCAACATTATTTCCAAGTTAGGATCATTTTCTGAAATCCATTGATGTAGAGGAAAATCCTGACTAAAGGTGGTGACTAATGGGTTTCTGTGTCATCTTCTGAGGTGGGAAGTAGACGGGCGATATCTTTCTTGGGAACCACAATGGGTGGGGCAGCTGTCCTCACTCATGTCTTGGCTGTGCTGTCTTGGGGAAAACATGATGACTGCATCTTGCCAGCTGATATTTTAGGGAATGGGAATAGCACTAAAGGTACCTGCGTCGGGTGGGAGCGATGCTAGGAGGACTGCCTTCTAAGAACCTGCCCCTGGAGATGCGTGTGGCCCCATTTCTCCTTCTTGCATCAGAGAGCGTGGAGTGGAGACCCTCGGCTTGCCAGGAGACGTAGGTGATTTCTTGGTAGATTTTAAGAATAAACTTTTTTTTTCCATACACAGAATAATTCCATTATTCCAGATGATCCCTTTCAAAGAGTGTATTTTAAAACATCTCATTGTTTATATTCAGAAGATGCTTACAAACTGTAGAGAAAGTGCTTGGTTGTTTGCATCCCCACAAGGGCCCTAACCACGTCAGTGGTGGTGATGTTAAAAAGGGGGATTGTACCCATTAGATAGATTTTTTTTTTTAACTCAGAGACTTTTAATGAGAAATTGTTTTCCCTTCATTTTTCAGGGTATGTTACCACAAAAAAAAATATGTTCTTCCATACACGTGGAGGATGCACCTTAGGTATTCGTACGGATAGGTTTCTCCTTGTGATCCACGAAATTGTGACGAAAGGGGATGCTCTTAGCTTTTGTTTTCATTTTCATTTTCATTTCCTGAATTTGTTTCACATTTGGAAATAACTTTAGAAAGCACATGAAGAAGGTACTAGGCGGTCACTGTACCAGGCGGTCAGTGCCAAAAAAGCCAGTGCACGTGTCTCCGTGCCAGTGGCTGTGTGATCTCTCTTACTGATGTGGCCCCGGACTGTAATCCCAGGTCACGTGGTATTTGTGTGGGGGTATTACCTTGGTGTCAGGTTTGTTTGTTTCATTTAGCACACTGAGCTTTCAGAAAGCCTGATAGAGGGAAATCCATTTATTACTTTGTTCAGTGAGCATCTGCGTTACTCTTTGCCAGGCGCCAGGCTAGACAGGGGTAGGAGAGGGCTGAGCTTAGATATCCCGTTTCTTTCCTCGCTACATTCACGCAGACAAGAGAACCAGCTGCATGTTTTAGGGAGTGATAAATGCAGCAAGTGTAAGAAACACTGGACTTTTCAGGAGCATCCGACAGAGACGGCTTCCTGGGCAAAAGTGATGGCAGAGTTGGGACCAACCGGAGACTGGGAATTCGGTAGGTGAGTTAGTGGCAGGCGGCAGAGGTATCGTGGTTCCGTTCACCACAGTGAAGCAGGTAGCACAGTAAAGCAAGTCAGAGGAAGTCTTAGGTTTCCCAGTGCATATAAAAAGTCACGTTTACTCTATGCTGTAGTTACATGTGCAATAAAATGATGTCTTTTAAAAAAAAAAAAAAGCGCACATACCTAAATTAAAAAATACCTTATTATTTAAAAAAATACCATCACCTGCGCTTTCCGTGAGCTGTAATCTTTTTGCTGGCCGAGGGTCTTGGCTCCGCTTTGGTGGCTGAAGATTGGGTGGCTGTGGCAGTTTCCCAGAATAGGGCAGCAGTGAAGGTTGCCGCAGGGATTGATTCTTCCTGCCATGAACAATCCTCTAGCGTGCGGTGCTGTCTGGTAGCCTCTTACCCACAGTAGAACTTCTTTCAAAATTCAAGTCTGTCTTCTCAAAACCTGCTGCTGTTTTTATCAGGGACATTTGTGGGATATTCTGAATTCTTTGTTGTCATTCCAACCATCTTCCCCGGGAGTAGATTCCATCTCAGAATCCACTTTTACTGCTCATCTGTAAGAAACAGCTCCTCATCCACTGAAGTTTTGTCATGAGACCACAGCAGTTCGGTCCCATCTTCAGACTCCACATGTAATGCTGTTCTCTTGCTGTTTCCCGCACACCTGCAGTGGCGTCCCCACCGACGGCACAAACCCCTCCCAGTCCTCCACGAATCAGCTTCTTCCAAACCCCTACTCACGTCGTTATTCTCTCCTCTTCCCATGAATCACAAATGTTCTTACGGCATCCAGAATGATGAGTCCTTTCTAGAAGGTTTTCAACTTACGTTGTCCAGACCAACCAGAGGAATTACTATCTATGGCAGCTATACTCTTACAAAATGTGTTTCTTAAAACAGTAAGACTTCAAGGTCAGAATGACTCCTTGACCCCTGGGGTGCAGAATGGATGTCGTGTCAGCACGCAGGAAAACGTGAGTCTCCTCGTCAGTCTCCGTCAGAGCTCTGGGGAGACCCTGCGTGCGTTGTCAGTGATCGGTACTGTTTTGAAAGGTATCTTTTTTTCAGAGCAGTGGGTCTCAGGAATGGGCTTAAGATATTCAGTAAAGCGTGTTGGAAGTGAGCGTGCTGTCCGCCAGGCTTCGTTGTTCCGCTGACAGAGCGCAGGCCGAGTAGATTTAGTGTTAATTCCTAAAGGCTCCTGGGTTTTTGGAATGGTGAATGAGCACTGGCTTCAGCTTAGTCAGCAGCTGCATCAGCCTGTCCTTTGAAGCTTTGAAGCCAGACACTGACTCCTTCTCTCCAGCTAGGAAAGTCCGAGATGGCATCCTCCTCCACTCTTAGGCTGTTCCATCCACGCTGAAAATGTGCTGTTCAGTGGAGCCGCCTTCATGATCTCCGCCGGGTCTCCCGGAGAGCCCGCTGGCCTTGCTGCTTCACCTCGCAGTTTGATGTTGTGGGGCTGGCTGCCTTCCCTGAACCCCCCGCACCAGCCTCTGCTAGCGTTAAGAGTTTCCTTACGCAGCGTCCTGCCCTCCCTCGGCCTTCACAGGATTGAAGACAGGGAGGGCCTTGCTCTGGATTAGGCTTCGGCCTAAGGGAATGTTGTGGCTGGTTTGATCTCTGATCCAAACCACTAAAACTTTCTCCATATCAGCAATACATCTCTTTCCCTTTCTTTATCATCCGTGTGTCCAGTGGAGTAGCACTTTGAATTTCCTTCGAGAACTTTTCCTTTGCCTTCACAGCTTGGCTATCTGACCCAGGAGGCCTGGCTCCCACGTGCCTTAGCCTGCCTCAGCCTCCACATGCCTGAATCACTGTGCTTAAAATTCCTAGCTTTTTATTCAAAGTGAGAGACATGTGAATCTTCCTTTCACTTTGAACACTTAGAGGCCATTGTAAGGTTATTAATTGGCCTACTTTCAATATCGTGTCTAGGAATTGGGGAGGCCCAAGGCGGCCAGTGGGTAATGGCCGGTGGTTCTGGTTGGAGTTCACCGTCTTACATGGGCATGGTGCATAGCGCCCCAAAGCAGTTACACTAGACCACGGATCACAGATCACCTTAACAAATGTGATAATGAAAACGTTTGAAATATTGCACGAATTATTAAGACAGCTTATGGACACAAAGTGAGCAGACAACAAACACCTACTTGCTCCAGTAAGAAAACAGAAGTCTGTTATTTTTACTGGTCATAATTTATAGCTGGAGTTTCTTCCTTCAGGGTTGAAAACATCTGGAGTTGGGGTGTTACTCAGGATTCTGTGCCCAGTTCTCTTCTCCCTCACCCCAAACCTCCTCACTCGTTGTCCTCCCGTTTGTAAAAATTGCAGTATCTGCAAAGCACAGTTAAAAGTAGTGTCGTGAAGTGAGGTGTGCCCGCATGTGGAAAGCAAGGCTGGGGGATTGGGGGTTCTTGTCAGAGAGCAGTGGAGTGATGTAAGGCGATAAAGTGGATTGATTGAGTCACTTCAGAGAGACCACACTGACATCAGTGTTGGGGAGCAGAGGTGGCGGCTCAGGAGAAGGCGAGACTTCCAGAATACAAAATCAGAAGAACTGCGTGAGGTGTGACAGAAACCTTCAGGGTGGGTGGTGCCCAGGTTTCCGTTCTGAGTAATTCTTTAGACGTTGGGTACCACTTACCAAAGAAGCACAGGAGGAGGAGCAGGTGTGGAGGAAAAGAGGAGCCCACTTCCCAGCTTGCTCAGTTTGCGCGGTCTGCGGGGCGTCCCCCCAGAGGGGAGCAGTGAGATGAGTGCATCGCGAGCCCAAAGGAGAGCTCTGGTGGCCATCACCAGTCCACTGTGGGCAGTTTGCACTTCCGGGGGGACAACGAGTGAGGAGGTCTGGGGTGAGGGAGAAGAGAACCGGGCACAGAATCCCGAATAACACCCCAACTCCAGATGTTTTCACTCCGAAGCAAGAAACTCCAGCTATAAATTATGACCAGTAAAAATAACAGACTTTTGTTTTCTTACTGGAGCAAGTAGGTGTTTATTGGATGAATTTTTTTAGGCTGTATTGGAATTCTACATAATCAGAAATAAAGATGAAAATTAAGTAAGTACATTGTTGGCCTAGACAGCCTTTCCTGGAACCAGAGAGGCTCATGACATGACTCTGTTCAGCCTGGTTTCAGGTGCCCTTGACTTTGTTCTAGAACAGTCTGCGTGCACTAACGTCTTCTGTGAACCCACTCCTCAGCCCAGCCACAGATGCAGCCAGCACGGCGGCAGGTCTCCTTCTCCGTCCGCATCTCTCCACACCTCCTTAAGTCTAAAACCCTTTATTCTCTTGGCTCTTCTTACTCCAGTGATGAGGAGGAGGAGTTGCATAGTAAGTAAGCAGCTTCGGCGCCCATGGCTGTTCTCCCGGGTCTGACCTGTGCTGAAAATGCTGCCAGCTTCACTAAGAAATTGCCTGGAGACTTTGAGCCCTTGTTTGCCATCGTCTCTAAACCACTTGTCTTCATGCTTCGCTCTGAAAATTAACCTGGATGAAATACTTCCGGTGTTCTGTACGCCACCCGTCCCGGCTGACCCAGTGGCGTGACTGCAGCGCACGGGGACGTGTCCCTGTCCTACCGGGTACCCTGTGTGCACTGAGCACTAATTTCACAGAGCTTTCTAGTCTATAATGTAAATTTCATTTTTCCTTGTCTTGCTTTTTTTGTCTGATGGGACATTTAGATAGCCACCTATGGTATATAAAACTAATGTTGAACTTTTTTCTTCTCACCTTTCCGACATGTCTTTAAAAATACCTTTCCCTTGGGACGCCCCACTGGCTGGAGCATGTGACTCTTGATCTCGGGGTTGTGAGTTCAAGCCCCACAGTGGGCATAGAGATTACTTTAAAAAAAAAAAAGAAAGAAAGGAATACTTTTCCTTTGGGGTTACACCCTGTGAATTAGGGGTGGAAGTTACAGACTTATTTCCTTCCTTCCTTCTCCCCTTCGGAACTTTTATTTTTTTCAATCCTTTTACTACAGTGTGGATTTCAGATTAATATATTCTTAATTGATAACGCCTAGTTTAAAAACTTTATAAAGTATCAGTTTTAGTAAGCTTGGAAAGGAAAGGAATTCTCTCCCCCTCCATGAAAATCTCTTCTTTCAATTATATAAGATTTCTTGAATATATCAGGATTGCTATTTTTAATGGAAAAATATTTCTGTAATAAAGGTAAATAATGAATTGTTTTCATTTCTTATAACTAATAAGAGTCTCAGTGAATTACAGTATTCATATAATCAAGCACCTTAATTCCTACCACTTGCTTGACCCTACAATTCAGCAGTAAATACTGAAAGTGTCTATTTATTTAAATATTAAAATTTTGTGATTAAGTAGTATTAAGCTGAGTGACCTCTCTGCATTGTTCTTACAGAAAAGTACCTATGTACAGGAACAAAGCTTAATTTCTCTTAAATGGAGGCCTTATTATATTCAGTCCTTTTTCACAATTAACAGATGTTTGATAAAATAGGCACACCATGAGATACTCACTTTATACCAGTTGTAATAGGAGGGAGGTTGCGAAAATCCACTTACAACTTTGAGTGTTCAGGAGTCCTCACACCTCTTTCAGCTCAGAGTATTCGTGATACCCCAGGAAATAGATCCACATATGGCCCCTCAAACCAAGGGCCCAGTGGCATTTCTTCTACCACTAATGCAGAATCACTAATATAAAGGCCCTGGTTATGCAGTTAACCCAACGTGCTGAACTCATTAAAGTGTGGAAGCTTGAGAAGACCTTTGAGCATTCCTCAAAATGTGTTCCTTAAACTCAGAAATACCAGTGGGCGTTCCGGAGGTGAAGGGGAGAGGAAGAAAAAGAAAAGGATGGTTCAGGGCCACGTGCCTTTAGGAAACCAGTTAAGCTGATTTCAGATGCTGATATGCACATTGCGGATTTCCAAGGCAGGGTTCACGGGAGCTGTGTGTCCCGAACTTCCGAGCTTGGTAACCACGTGTGCCTCTCTGTGCACGACACCTCACAAGACCTGTGTTCTGTGGAGCACCGTTTGAGAATATTGACCGCGTCCATCCAGTAGTTCCGACCCTGGAATGTTAGAGTGTATGAGGTCTGCAGGTCACTTCAGGACTTGAAGAAAAAGCTAGTTGAAATACGCTGTTGACCTACAGTAATACCTCCCAGGCCAACTTCTGTGACAGGTTTCTCTGCTCCCGTCTGTAATTCTACCGTAGAAGTTGGTTATTTCATTCCCTTAGGTGCTCTGAAAACTTGACACTTTAGGAATCTCAGAGGCATTGGCGGGTTAATCACTGTTTTCAGATCCGCATCTAAGAGGTCACAGCAAATGAATTAAATTTTTTCAGCAGTGAAAAGGCTGGAAATTCTTATAAGACTCAGATTGTCCCAGTACTCAATCCCGTGTTTGTTCAGTTCTTAATTTATTCAACAGAAATCTGCTGGGAGCTTATTCTTGGCTAGGCTCTTTGCTGGTTGGTGTTTTTCCTCTTTGGTGGATTTTACTTTCACTCGTCCATATGACTAGGGTGGTAACTTTGCAGGTGATTGCTTTAGTGTACACAGAGTCCTGGCAGCGAGAGAGAATCTAATGCTGCTTCTACCATGCAAGGTCCTTGGGTGGAAACGGCCTTAAAGCCCTGACCTAGGGGCACCCGGGAGGCTCAGTCCTTAGGCAGCTGCCTTCACCTCAGGCCGTGATCCCAGTGTCCTGGGATCAAGCTCTGCATCGAGCTCCCTGCTCAGCAGGTAGCCTGCTTCTCCCTCTCCCATCCCCCATTCTTGGTATCTCTCTCTGTCAAATAAATAAATAAAATCTTTTTTTAAAAAGCCACTGACCTAAACTACACTCTTCGGTCTTGTTTTAAGATTTTATTTATTTATTTGACAGAGCCAGCAAAAGCAGCGGGGAGCAGCAGGCAGAGGGTGAGGGAGAAATGGGCTCCACACTGAGTAAGGAGCCCAGCGGGGGTAGATGCTTAATTGCCTGAGCCACCCAGGCGCCCTGCACACTCTAGCTTTTTTTTTTTAGTAAATTGAGGCATCTGAGGTTAAACAGCTAAGTTTCACACTTGGATCATGTAGAAACTCGGGGACAGACCCCACATCTCACTCTGCTCAGCTTTCACAACTGGCTGTTAACGGCCGTGCGTTGTAAGGGAAATGGAAGAAGAATCCAAATAAGTAAAATGGAAGACCACAGAGAGCAGTCTCGTGAAGACTTAGAATTGATTTTCAAGCTTCTTAGGCATTATTCCTCCTCCTTGGCTCTGTACTTAGCAAGCTACCACTTTGCATTTCTATTCAGAATCTAGAGCAGGTTGGACATTGAAGAGTTTTAATTGGTGGTAATGGGGTAGTGGGACATCTTCACATCTCTGTCAGATTAAAATTTTACTCGCAGTAATCTCAGATCCTTGAAACCCCTCTGAAGGAAGAAGAGTGTGTTCAGTGGTACTTGTGAACAGACTTGGCCTACCGGGCGTTAGACTCAGGAAGTATTTCTAACCTGATCTCCTAAAAATTGAAAACCATTTGTCCTTATGTGATTGACAAGTAGCTCAAGCTTTATGAATGTGTTGTAGATGAAAGAAGGTGGTGTTCTTTGTTTGCTGCACCGCCTGCCCTGCTGACCGACCTAGCCGCACCTGTAACGAGCTGCTTCACTTTGTGGCCTGGTCATCGAGGAAGGAAGGGTGTGTCTGCCCCATGTCGGCCTGCAGGGACCTTGCGGTGCATTGTGTTTCCCTCGGCTCACCGATGAGG
The DNA here is from genome assembly GCA_004023965.1 of Spilogale gracilis. Taxonomy (NCBI): domain Eukaryota; kingdom Metazoa; phylum Chordata; class Mammalia; order Carnivora; family Mephitidae; genus Spilogale; species Spilogale gracilis. The sequence continues at coordinate 10,785 of PITA01011257.1, read as the reverse complement.
AAGTGAAATCCAGACATCGCACAAGCCCAACAGCTTATAAGCGAGCGCTGATGCTCTTTTCCTGTTCACTACTCCATTTCCTTCCATAAACGCTCACGAAAATATCAGATATACATCTGCTAGATTTTGTAGTATGGAAACACGTGAAAGCAAAATGAACAGCATACAGAATACAATATGTAATTTTCGGTTTTATATTCTTCGTGTGATGTCATTTGAGAAAGATGGCCTGTGGAAACGGAGCACTGACAAGAACAGGAATTAAACCCGTCCCATGTGTGTTTGGACATGAGGGGAAAAGTGTTGTTTTGGGGTTCGCTCACTAGCTTGAATCCTGGATTGGATTTTTTGTCGTGGGGAATTCGCTTCTGTTGCCGCCTGCTTCTAGTTCTAATATTGAGGGGTTTGAGTTGAATGTTCCTTCCTCCAAACCCTTGCTTAGATAGAGAAGGCACCACGCACTGGCTTCCAGATGTTGTGTCTGCGCCATGTGTCGTCATAAACATTGTCAACACCTGCTCCAGTCATCCAGGCACAGTACTGTGGTTCCAACGTCTTCTCTCCCGTTTCTGTTTTCCAGATTCACGGCCTTTCCACAGTGCCGGTGCCAACCTGACTGAGAGGTAATGCACGTTTCTTTTGTCACTCCTTTCCCCAAGACGAAATGAAGGAAACACAAAATGTCTTAGTACGTTTAACCAAGTCGATCAAGAAGTGACTTCAACTCATGGGATTCTTACTGCCCTGAGTGATTAATTTGGAATTACTTGTGAAGTCACTTATGAAGAAGGCTCTACCTTTCAGATGTCCTCAAGAGTCTTGCTTTTGTTCTCTACACTATTGTAATGATACATGTTTGCATGCATTTGACTCTCTGAACTCTGCTTATAGGAATTGTTCCTCCCTAAGCCTGACAACATTTTGTTTCAGTGTGTGTGGGTGGGTGTACATGTGCATGTGCGTGCACACACACACACGGTATTGCTGCCATAGCCATTTTAAGCATTTTTTTAAAGTCATTCTCCTCTGCCTTCATGAATATGGTACACAGTTCTGTCCAAGTGAATTGGGTCTTTACTTGACAGCAGGCAGAAGATTTGTATTTTGACTCACTGTTTATTTTTATACTCCTCTTGTTGTGCTTAAGGGGTTCTAAAGTATTCTGATGTAAGCATAATGGGGGTTCTGATGATTGCCCTGCACTTGAAGCTGCTGTCCTTTTCACAGAGGCAGGAGTTGTGACTCGGTGATCCAGAACTCTCAGGCTGGATGCTTCATTTCTGTCACAGTTTATCCTTTGTCCTCTAGAGCAGGGCTTCTAGGCTGCTTGATTTTGTAAACAGTACTTTATACATAAACAGACCTTAGCTCTTGAAGAGGATTATTCCCCCTCTTGAGTTGTGCCTCCGTCCTCTCTCAGAGGCCCTTGAGGTAAACGCAACTTTCCTGTGGAAAAGTTCTAAAAATAATGTTTTAGAGCACCTAAGAAAAGTAGTACAAGTGGATTCCTTTCCTGTGTGATGGATTGTGTGTACCAGTGCCCAGCATTGTCTGAGGAAATCAACCACTGTGAATGTCCTTGTGGACAGACTTAGATTCTTTGTAGCCTTCTGGGGAGCAGAAGCAGTCATACACCTACATGTGTGTGAAACTCCTAAAATGAATCTTTCTACACTGTCGTCCCTCCTACAGTTATGCAAAGCTGTATGCACCAGTGTTGATTGTCCAGTGTGCCAAAAGACTAAAAAAGATATGAGATTTTTGCTTTTAGGGAACTTGAACATGCATTCAGTCATAAAAATTCTGTTGTCTGCAACGTTTATTAACATATCCATCATTCCATTATCGTATTTACGAGTTTCTTCTCAAGCACCTATTTGAGGTCAAGATGTTTCTAAACTGAGTGCTATTTTAGACTAAGAAGTTTCAGATAAAATAATAAATGAATAATTGACAAATAGGCTGTGCTTCATACCAGGTAACTGAAAATCTATTGCTAAAACATTAATGACTAACAAAAGAAAATGTAGCCAGGTTTCGGCACCGGCATGTGGGCATGGCGGTGTGCTCCGTCCTCGGATCTGACTGTGGAACCACTCAGCAGCCTCGTCCGCCTCGTCCTGTGCTTCCCGCTTTCGTGTGTGTGTGTGTGTGGGTGTGGGTGTGTGTGTGTGTGTAAGTTGACTCTGACTTGGGGCTAAAATGATATATGGTTACAGAGAAAGGTATTTTTTAATCTGCGTTTCATTTTTTAAAATTCTGTGGTCTTTTTTAAAAAATCAATTTCCTTGTCTCTGTTTAGCATAACAGAAGAGAGCTTCGGTTTCCTGCCGCAGAGCCCCTCCAAGAAAGATTTTGAAGGGAAGAGCGGGACAAAAGTCAGCCGTACATTCAGCTACATCAAGAATAAAATGTCCAGCAGTAAGAAGAGCAGAGTAAGTACCGCTGTGGGCCTTCCCCTGTGGCCGCCGCCCTCACTGACCTGTGGGCTCCTGTCAGTCTGCACACACCCAAAAAGTAAGGAAATTATGGGGACATAAGGAAAGAAATCCAGAAATTATCTTTGAAATAGCCTAATATTTGAAGAAAAATAACAGCAAGGAAAATAGTGACAAAAGGTGATATCGTTAATTGGGTTGTTACTGTATGCTAAAGGCTTTCCGTGTGTTATTTTATATAATCCTTTCCATGGCCATATAAGGCAGAGATTGTCTCCTTTTTCTGGGAGTGAGCTACCCTATCTGGGTGTGTGCCCCCCCACATTAGTTGGACCTCTTTGACTTCAGATCAAGCACATGCTTCAATCGGTAAACCAGGTTTAAAATAGACCTGAAGGAGGGCACCTGGGTGGCTCAATTGGTTGGGCGACTGCCTTCGGCTCAGGTCATGATCCCGGAGACCCGGGATCGAGTCCCATATCAGGCTCCCTGCTCGGCAGGAGGCCTACTTCTCCCTCTCTCACTCCCCCTGCTTGTGTTCCCTCTCTCGCTGTGTTTCTCTCTGTCAAATAAATAAAATCTTTAAAAATAATAATAAAATGGACCTGAAGGAGGGGCGCCTGGGTGGCTCGGTCAGTTAAGCGTCTGTCTCTTGATCTCAGCCCAGGTCATGGCAATGACGTGGACGTTGTGAGATCGGGCTCCGCAGTCAGCGTGGTGTCTGCTCGTCCCTCTCCCCCTGCTCCTTCCCCCCCTGCCCGTGGGCACTCTGTCTCCCTCCCTCTCAAATAAATAAATGGATAAATAAAATCTTTAAAAATAAATAAATAAAGTAACATGTACCTGGAGGATTTTATGCCAAGATCAGGGGCTTTAAAATATTCATGTTTAGGGACGCCTGGGTGGCTCAGTTGGTTGGGCCACTGCCTTCGGCTCAGGTCATGATCCTGGAGACCCGGGATCGAGTCCCACATCGGGCTCCCTGCTCGGCAGGAAGCCTGCTCCTCCCTCTCTCACTCCCCCTGCTTGTGTTCCCTCTCTGGCTGTGTTTCTCTCTGTCAAATAAATAAAATCTTTAAAAAAAAAAATTAAAATTAAAAAAAATAAAATAAAATATTCATGTTTGGATTTAGAAAGATCGTCCCACAGAAAATTACCAGAACTTCAGAGGCAAAGCGGGCTCCTGGATCTGGTCGCAGCCGGCTCTGTGAGTGGCTGCGAGGCCTCCCCCATGAGTGCGGTTCTGTTACAAGACTACAGCATTTTTTGTCTCTTTTTTCCATACTCAAAGGAATATGTAAAGTATAAAAATAAGATAAAAACCACCTGTAGTAACCTCACATAGAGATAGCGACTCTTCCTAATTTTTTTCAGTGTATTTTTAAAAGAAAGGAAGATAAGGAGTTACTTTTCTTGTACTGATTCCCAGTGCTAAACCAAAACCAGTTCAGTGTCAGATCACTGGGGAAAAAACTTTCTGCCTTCCATTTCCCCTGTCCTTCATTCACCCACCCATCCAGACTCCAGCAAAATAAGAAATTAAAAAAAAAAAAAAAAAAGCTTTTAAATGGAAATGAGCAAAGGAGCTCTGGCCAGGGAATCACTGTATGCGTACATGTGTATCCGTGTGTGCTGTGCACATGCGTAGAGGTAAGGGAAGGACCAGACGCTTAACTCAAGTCTGTTACTGTAAGACTGCACCCCTCACACCCTTCCCCAACCCCCCCCCCAATACAGCAAGCTTTTTAAGCCCTCAGTTAAGTGGGCTGGTAGAATAGAGCCAATGTATTTTATGAGGTTTTGTAAAATAAGGTCTCTCTTTTAGCAAATGCGAGGTTCAGTCCTCAGAGGAATTTTTCTTCCACAAAACCTGCCCCCAAATTGTGTTTTCATTTCTCCTGCCCAGGGACTGAAGGGGAAGAAGGTGGGCCAATCAGAAAACAAAACAAAACAAAAAACCAGAAAAAGATGCAAGGAGTCTAGCAAATTGTTTCTAGAATAACCACATATACAAGTATTAACTTCAGACATAGCCTTGTTTTATCATTTGAAAAATTCACGTTAAAGAGGGCAGAATGTTTATCAGAGTTCCACAGATGGGCAGCAAGGCTTAAAACAGAGCTTTATTTCACTTATCCCTGCTGGCTTGGACACTAGTTGGCATCAACAAAAGAAAATCTTCTTGCAAAGATCGGTGTCAGTTAGCCAGCTGTTACCACATGACTTCTGGAGATGGGTCTCCGCATTCTGCCAGCTGTTCCCAAAGAACTAAAGATCATCATCCTTACTTGGAAAAATTTTATGATCTATTTGGAATGTTTTCAAGCGTGTCTGTTGTTTCTGTTGTTCTGTTTTTACTATGTGGGATCTCCCGCTGGAAGGCCAGAAAGTGGGGGGGCAGCCCCCTTCTGTCCATCTCCCTGGTGACGCTAACTTCCCAGGCAGGGCCCTGAATAGACCACAAACCCCATTAATGAGGGAATACAAACAGGCATAAACAAAACCATGTAAGATCAGATTTAGAAACTGGAACCTGACCTTTAAAAAAGTCTCATCCCATCCTCCTTATTTTACAGACTGACGCCCAGAGAACTGTGCTTTAGGGCACAGAACTAGGTGATATTAACTAAGTAACCTCCTTGTGAGCTGACTTCTAGCAATTAGTACACTTCATGCTCACTCAGACAAAATCTAACCATTATTAAACAGTATCTTTTTAGCTTTTTAGTAACTCAAAGGACTGGAGTTTGCTTGTAGGCGGTGAGAAAAAGGCAGGAGAAAAGAAGGAAGTTACTAGAGCAGAGTCTGATAATTGTTGACCTTTTGTGTCTGAGTGTCTCCTTTGCCAAAATGACAGCACTGTTTTGCAATGAGAGCGGTTCCTCTTTCACATGTGGCTTCAACGTTTGGTCTTTGGAGGCTCGTGCTGTCTCTGGCAGTGGAAACTCTCAAAAAATTACAAATCTAGGGGCGCCTGGGTGACTCAGTGTTAAATGGCTACTTTCGGCTCGGGTCATGATCCCAGGGTTCTGGGATGGAGCCCTGTGTTGGGCTCCCTGCTCAGTGGGCTCCCTCTCCTTCTGTCGGCCCCACACACACCCTTCCACCTTGTGCTCTCTCTCTTTCTCTATCTCTCTCAAATAAGTGAACTTTAAAAAAAAAAAATTACGAGTCTGTAACCCTGGATGGCAGTCCTTACTTCACATTATCAGGTGTTCAGAAAAGTACCCCATTGGCCCAAATACATCAGGAAGGTTCACAGTCCCCTTTCATGTAGAATAGCTCACTTTTGTGAATGTACCGAAAGATAGGAAGAAAGGGGAAGTAATGTCAACTTTCATCGGGCTCTCTGACTTCGTGGGCCACAGCGCCTCTAGTAGAGCTTTACTGCACAGAAGGTTCCACTCTCTAAATGATGAAAAATTCATGAGTATTTTCTTAGCGTGAGGATGCTGACTCTGGTTTTTTTTTTAAGTCTTGACTCTTCGTTCTCCATAATGTTAAAACAGCTGAAAGTGCTACCAAAGATATTATCTCTATTTTTTAATGAAAATGATAGAATTTTACTTCTTTTAAATTATTTTAAAATTAATTTATTTTTAAAAGACCTGTTATTGGAGATCATCTGATCTTTTATTAACCTATTATACAATGTAATCATTCCTACTGCTTCTAAAGGAAAAATGTAAGCATTTCTGAAGGTGTATTAAATTGCCACCTATAAATTCTTAGTAAAGTCTCCAGGAATGGTTTGGAAATTTTTGCTTTCCTTTACAATTAAGCATGATGTATGTATTCGTGTAAAAATAGTTTATAGTTACTGCCTCATAGTCTTTTAATTATTGTGTTAATCTATTATATGTGTTTAAGAGTTCATCTATATGTCACAACTCTTAAATAATATAGTAAGGAGCCAAAAGGAGCTCAAAAAATTATTCATATTTTGCCTGTAGCACTGAGATAGAATATATATCTAGATGAATGGATGGATGATAGAGAGAGAGAGACAGGATTTGAGAAACTGAATGCTGATCCTTCATATGTGCTTTTAAAAATTCTCAGTTATCTGGCATGAGTAATTAAATGTACTGAAAGTTTTTTCTTCAAAGGGGGCAAGCCTAAACAGGAAGTTTAACAGGAAGACTGGCAGGTTCTGCTTTTGTCTTCTGTATCTTCTGATAGTACCATTTCCTGCTCAGTACGTTCGCTTGCTACAGAGTTTGGAACACTGATGTGCACAGCCATCCCATTCACAGAGGGAGAGGACTGAGCCCCTTCACTTGTTAAACTGTCTTGTTCAACAGTTGTGTTAAGCTGATGTTAACATCAGTCTTGTTAAACTGATGTGCTTTGAGCTTTCCTCCTCACAGAGATGGGCACAGACTTTCTATGGAAGGTCTTACTCTGACTTGAGGTGGGGGTGCTGGGGGCAAGGGCTGCATTCCTGCAGAGCTGCTGGGGTCTGGCTCTGCCTCCGTGGGCCTGTGCTCCCTGGGAGAGAACTAAACCCATGAGCCTCACGGAGGTACCTGCTAGAGCGCTTTCGCACAGGCCGTGTGAAGTTGGGTTCTGTGTCTGGTTCCTTCTCCGACCCGAGATCTGCAATGCGGGGTGGCTTCACAGCCCTCAGTTGTCCGGGGTGCTCTCTGCTCTTCTCGTGGTAATTGCTTGTCTCCAATGGTAGGTGGGGGAGAGTGAGAGCCTGGTGTAGTTATTTCCTGTATCCTACGTCCCCGTGTTGTTGAACACGGACGAGTCACACGTGAGAAAGCAGCTGGTCGTCCCTTGACCACAGGCGAGGATTTCCCCCGACTTCACCGGACGCTGTCCTCGGGAAGCACACGTTCTGACTCCACGTGTACTTCAGGAGGCGTCTTCTGAAGTACACGTGTTCCTTAGCTTCTGCGTGTCAGAAACTGACCTCTTCTTCAGGAGTGTCCGTCCTGCAGCCGGAGCACCGTCCGCACACACGATATTTGGGGGATCTGTTTTGTTTCATCGCCCGTGTCCTTTGTAACCAGGGTGGTTGGCTTTGCTGGCAGCATGCAAATAGTTAAGCCTGTCTCAAGGAAACCAGCAGCCTCAGCCCTCCCTCCTTCCCTTTCTCAAGCAGTCCCTGGCTTCCTCTTACGGTTTCTCTGATGGCAGCTCAAAGCTGCTGAGCTCGGCCTTGCTGGCATGCGCCCCTCCTTCTGTGAGAGCACATCTCCTGGCATGGGGGTCGAGTCATGTCGATAAGATGGGGTCGCTTTCATGACGTGCCCCTCATAACAGTGAAATTCATAGGACATGGGGAGGTAAGAGTCTGACTTCCTTAGAGCACTCAGTTCTAATAAACAGAGAGACGATGGGGATTAATTGTTTTGTTTTTACTCTTGGAAAAGCTAGCTGGGCTAGTTGCAAAGGACCCGGGTATTATTTAGTCTTTATTCAGATTTCATGAGCATTGCAAGGCTTGGGAGAATGTTAAGAAACTCTTGGAGCATGCTTTAGCTTTCTGAAGCAAAGAGACAGATGCTTTTCGGTTTAATGTTTATGCACAGAGAATCCTGCAGCAAAATTTAGTTAAGAGAGAAATTATTTGAAAAAATTCCACTTGTTACTGATTATTAGAATATTACGGACTTGAGTGGTTACTGATTGTTACTCAGAACGGTTTCCTGTTTTGTAAAGTGAAATACTTTGTTTTTCTACCCTCTCTTAGTTTTTTCAGTTCTAAACTATAGCAATTCGGTTCTTAGATTTTTATTATATGTGTTCTGTTAACCAAGCACTGTAGGTGAATCAGACGTCGCTTGCACTCGCCAGCTCAGTCCAGTGGATGGGCTGTGAATTAGCTTGTCGGGAGACCTGGGTGGGGATGTTGACTGCCGATCACTTGCCGGGTAACTCTGTGAGTCGACACAGCTCGCCAGCCCCTGGCAGTAGAGCATCGTGAATGAGAGCAGAGCTGTGGAGTCGGCTGGCTCTGGATCTTATTTCCAGCATGGGCAGTCACTGGCACATGGCCTCAGATACAATTTTAAACTTCTCTGAGCCTCAGTCTCCGCAGATGTGCCGGGAAGGTAATAACTAGTACTTCGCTGGGTTGTTAGGAGAAAATAAGTATAAGTCGCCTGCTGTCCTGCCTGGCACATAGCAGCTGTTCAGAATTGTAGCTGGTATTTATCCTCTTTTTCTTCTCAGTTGTACAACGGGAAGCATGATGCTGTCCCTGCCGACTTCAGAGTTACCGCCTCAGATGCAGTCCTGTGCATAGAAGGCGTTAGTAGTTATGATCACGAACTTCGTGGTGCCCATGTTACAGGAATTTTTTTTTAGGTGAAAATAATATGTGTCTATATCGGGGATAGTTAATACTTCAGGGAGAGGAGGTCCAAGAGGAATCCCCGAGGAATGCTTCCTGCTGGCCCATTCTTCCCTCTCCCCGAGGCTGATCCAAGAAAGACTGCCATCCTTTCTGCTCGTTGCTGGCTTCCTCCATGGGCTGTGCTGAGGAGGGTTCATAGGCCACCCCCAGAGTCCCTCCCTCCTGATGCAGAAGCCTCTGCCAGGGTTAGTCCTGGGAGGTTGTGTCCCTCAGCGTGAAGGCTGCCGAGTAAGCAGCTGACAGAAGGTTAGCCACCTGGTCTTCCCATAGCATCTCCAGTGTAGCCCGATGCTCACAACTTAGAAAACCCATTGTCCAGGACAGTACTCTTAACTTCCGTCTAAAACCTGCACTACCACACACCAGTGACCCCACGCTGCCCGGATGCCCAGGTAAGGGGAGGCCTTCTAGGGTTCAGTTAACAGTTGGTGCTTTTCTTTGGCAGGAAAAGGAAAAAGAGAAAGAGAAAATCAAAGAGAAGGAAAAAGATTCGAAGGAGAAAGACAAGGACAAGAAGACTGTCAACGGGCACACCTTCAGTTCCATCCCTGTCGTGGGTCCCATCAGCTGTAGCCAATGCGTGAAGCCTTTCACCAGCAAGGATGCCTACACATGTGCAGGTGGGTGGCACGCTGATTTCTGCAGGGCGCAGCGCGCTGGGCTCGGGAACGCTCGGTCTGGGCTTCCCATCCACCCACCCGTGTCCCTTCCTGGTGTGTGTGGGAAGGTCAGCCTGTTACATCTGCCTCATACATCCTGTGTGTCATCAAATCCAGACGGGGAACATACAGCCGGTACGTTTTTTACAGAGCCCCAATTTCTTATGTTCTGTTGCCCTCAATCCCTTGCTTGTCCCAGAAGTCTGTGTCAGCCTTGAAACAGCATTCTAGCCCCAAACTCTGAAGCTATGCAGCAGTCCATCGTCAGGTCCTGTGCACTCATTTTTCATTCTGGTACGTTAGTGGATGCTTCAGCGCTTTACCAACATCACGTCCCAGTGCCTGCCAAGGGAAGGTCCTTGTAGGTGCAGAAATGTCCCATACCAACCTGTCCCCGACCTGCTTCAAACCACCGTGAAGCCAAGTCTGAACTGAGCCCGGGTCCTGGTTTTGGTAAGATACTGGGCAGGGGACCAGGGACCGCTAGCAGATACCTTAGACCCCATGAGCTGGATGGTCCGTGCACAGCCCCCGAACTCGGCCGTCGTGCGGAAGCAGTGCATACACCAGTGAGTGCGGCTGCGTTCTCGTAAGACTTCACCGATGGTGAAGCTGGAATTTCACGGGATTTTCGTGTGTCATGAAGTACTCGTCTTTTTTTTTTTTCTTTTTCAACCATTTAAAAATGTAAAAATCATTAGTGGTGTATGGGCCAGATAAGAGTAGGCTATGAGTTGGATCCAGCCCACAGACCCTGCTCTGAGGCACTGTGTCTCAAAAACCCTGTAATTGGATGGATAGAAAGTAGTAATATTTGCAGTGCACACCGAAGTAAATCAGTGAGGCTGCTCAAGGCCAGAAGGGACCAGTCTGGAGATCCAGCCGCCCCAGGCCCAGCCCAGCCGCCCAGGAGGCTGAGGTGATCAGCACCGTGTTCTGCCTATAACTTCATCAGACAAAATAGTGGCTGATTCAGACGATCAGAACTCATGACTTTGTCTTGTTTTCTGTCATTTCTGTCTTGAGTATCTCAAGTGATTTGTTGCCAAAAATAATTAACTTACTGGAAGTTGAAGTTTCCAAAAGCTTGTTTGAGCAGATACAAAGCTACTGCGAAAAATGATTTCGGGCACCTGGGTGGTTCAGTGGGTTAAAGCCTCTGCCTTCAGCTCAGCAGGGAGCCTGCTTCCTCCTCTCTCTCTGCCTGCCTCTCTGCCTGCCTGTGATCTCTCTTTCTATGAAATAAATAAAATCTTTTTTTTTTTTTTTTTTAAAAGATTTTATTTATTTGACAGAGAGAAATACAGCCAGAGAGGGA